>JAQGCH010000791.1:0-19544 GCA_034699485.1 Nanhermannia elegantula | reverse complement strand
GAGACGGGCCAATAGGGTAGGTTGTGCTGTAATGTACAAAATTGAAATGAATAAATGGTTGTAATCAAAAAGTGGTTTCCAAATCAATTAAATAATGTGTATTAAGCCTTTAAATTCATTTATGCAATCGATAGCTTCAAGCGCTTAAAATCCCGTCAATGTGTGACTTAATTGAGATTATAATAATGGAAATTCCGATAATTTTAATATTTATTCGACAAATTTGAAATGCATGCTAACTCTCAAGGATTGACTCACATAATTAAATATATTTATCATTTAAAACAATTCATTTACATTATTAGACAGATATTTACTTAAACGTCATATTAAGTGATGTTTTTTGTCGTTATAGAATGTTTTTGTATTCAACAAAAGTATGTATTGGATTAATTTGTTTGAAGGTATATTACTTTACTGTATGTATAAATATAATTCAAACTATACATAAAAGCCTTGAATTTTATATATTTATTAATTTAAAGCGCAAAAGCATAACAATATGAAATGAAAAAAGAATTTTGACATCTTTTGCATATGATTTAAAGAACCTGAAAGTTATCCTTGAAATAGAGTAACGAGTGATTTGTGATCTATCATGAATTTTTTGAACAATCATTCAAAAAATATGAGAAATATATCACATAATTCCTAATAATGAAATTAGAAAAATATTCTCCATTCAATTGTTTTGTAATAACTATAATAAACAGATTTAAAATACTGCTTATTATGAGAATCCATTGTCAGTTGAATGGGATTCACGAGGTGTACAACTCCCAGAACTTATACAACTCCCAGAACTAAATAATAATAATCATAATAACTATACGTTAGGAAACGTCAATATGATTTGCTTCCCATTCAGACAAAGGTCAAGGAATTATAATTACATTTATTCTTTACTTCTTTACAGCTAAAGAAAAAATATCTCAATAACAATCAAATTATTTTGTGTTCTTCTCCTTGAAATGCTTAATAATTGGATTCATTAATAGACTAAATATATTTTTGAAACAATTTTTGTGAAATCATTTTTTTCAATATATTTAAAACGAAACTTTTTTTGTCAGATTCTTTATTGATTGTGTCGATAAACGGTATTTATGAATGCGATTAAGTAATAACTTATGTGTTTAAGAGATTCAAGGATAGTATGATTGTCTGATTGAATCGATTAAACATGTAATTTAGTGATAGCAATGAGTGCTAAAAACATTCACTTCAAACATAATCTTTGAGTTACAACTTATTTGAGAGAAGTTAAGTTAATATTTATAAATCAGTTATAATGAATGCAAACATTCCTAACATTGATAAAAACTAAATAAATTTTCAAATTACGTCATTTCAATTTGGCTTCAGATAAATTTCCGTAAATAATTAATTATTTATAGTGGAAATTCGTGACCTCTTCCTTAATTAAGACATCAATTTGAAGTAGTAATAAAAAAAGTGAGGCATATGAAAGTATAATACCTTCTGTGCAGCCATTTCTTCATCCTTTCCGTCGCCGATAACAACATATGTACACTTTTTGCCAAAACGATTTATTATCCGCTCAAAGATGTTCTCTTTGCCTTTGAGGTGAAAAATATATATTTTCTCAATACTTAAGCATTAGTTACAGCACTTTAATAATGAGATCGAATTACCTATTTTAGCGGCGCTGTAAATATTTTCGATGGAAAAGTTAGCGGCGACACCAAATATCATTACTTTTGCTAATGATGGCACTAATGGAATCGAAGTTACCAACACGTTCACACATTTTGGCCTTAATTCAAATTAACATTTTATTGCCGAGCAATAGTTCAATCATTTTTCATACCTTGAATTTATTAGTTGTAGACATTTGAGAGCCAAAAGAGTCCAATTATCAGTTAAAGCATCCCATTTTCGTTGAATTTTGTACAAATTATCTCTATCCTGAGCGCTTAATAGACCTGAAATGTTTCAAAATTCCATTTATTATAAGTTTACTACCAATTTGCGAGACAAACAAAGTAATCAAAAGTTTGTTCACTAATCTTTAACTTATTTTAAAAGCCAATAAAATTCATTTTATTAAAGGTTAAAGCAAAGGTCAGGATTTTATAGAAGTTTCCAAAGATTGTGTAATAATTTTCGTAGAATCGCAATCGCAATCAACTACTAATTATCTTTGTTTATAAACTTATACAAAAACATGTAATAGGTTAAGAAAATTGTTGCGATTGAGTATTAAATTTCGTAAAACAAACTTAGATTTAAGTAAATTTATTTTCTAATTAATCCAAATTATCTTTCGGTTTTCTATATTTTTGAAACCTTACATTTGATTGAGTTCTTGTGATGTGATTATAAATAAAATCTAAATAAGCATTTTGAGTCACATATGTGACTCACATTTATAAATGCCCACAACCGCTCTTTTTTGGGTCTATTACTAATATAACATATTAGTATTAGTAAAATTACTAAAATTCCTGTTGGTGACTTTTAGATTCGTGACTCAGTTGCATTTTTAAAAGGAATAGCTATTATTTTACATTTTATTTTAATTATACAAAAATATACTGCATCTAAAGTACAGTATGTGTATATATCTTGTTTGTCTAATTTGTTTCCAATATATTACTAGTCATTATTGAAGAATTCTTTTAAATATTTAATTAAAATCATTTACACTAAATGCATGTTTGGTGTACTTAATGTTTAAACGTCTAGAATTTCACAGATCACTCAAATAATAATGGGTTTAAGAATAAATAGTATTTTAATCTAAAAATGTCTAATCTCTAACTAATAAACTGAATTAAAATGGATTAACTCAATAAAATCTGTGATAAAATCTCAATCAAATAACTCAACATAATTGAAAGTTGACAACGAGTTGTGATGTTTCACAAAAAATAATATAGTATTTCAAATGGTTTTACATCTTATTGTAATCTCAGTTTATGAGAATAATCTCTGAATAATTATCATTACTTGAAATCTAATTAAAGTTAATTTAAATCTTGTTTTGAATTGAAAATTGTTTTTGCAAAAAATATCTTCTGTTCGTTATTTATTCTCTCGTGGATTATATTAGTGTTCATTTCAGGGTCTTTTACGTAATATATTTTATTTTAATTAAAGGCGCCTTAAACCACGTTTCAAGGTCCAGAAGATCCCAACTCTAGCTATCACTCAACATAATAAACAATGAGTTAAATATTTTCTAAAGTTAGATGAGTTAAAGCTATTTATATATTATAACTCATGAAATATCTGCTTAAGAGAAACAGAAACTGTCGGATATTTAAATGTTTTATTCATTTGAAGTTTAAAATACTCTAATCCTGTTGCATATCAGCGGTGTTCAACTCGTTTGATTTAAGGCCATCGAAGTTGGCTATATTTGATAGAAAACTGAATGATTTTTTAATATAAAGTCTAAATTATCAAATACTAGTATTTCTTAAACTTGAAGTTAATGTTCATTAATCAGTACTCGTTGTTTTAAGTGAACATTTCTTAACAAATAAGAGGAATCGAAGCCCAAAACCTGGTGACGGGATATTTGTTGAGAGAGGCATACAGTTCATTATTTGGACAAAATATCTGAAAGCATTTATAATTTTACGAATAAGTTTTGGTAAAAATTCTAAAGAATTACTTTAATGATTTGCATTAACAACCATTTCCAAATATAATTAAAGTTACTTTATTTAACTATTTGTAACATTAGCCCATAGTTTATGATTAATTTTTATTTTTCTCTATACTGTATTACAAAAGAAATTCTGTTTTCTAATCAAATGGTCACATAATATTAGAATTCTTGACCAGAGGGTCAGAGGGTCAGAGGGTCACACCGCATAACTTTCTGAAAACTCTGTTGACCAAAGAAAATACATAGCAGGTCACGAGTTGGACACCTCTTATATTTTCCAAATCAAGCAGTTTATTATTTTGAGAAATAAATACCATTATTCAAAACAAAGTTTCAGTAAATAATTAATAGTGTATTTTTGGAAACATTATTAGTTAAAATAGCTGTCGAAATAACCCATTTATACACTTAATTATTTTTTATCTTTAAAAAAGTCAAATGATATGAATTTTGTTTCATAACTAATAAATCTTATGAATGCTTTTCAATACCTTCGACATTGCCTTTATATTGCGTATAAATTTCTTTTATGCGTCTATATCTAAATGCCATCTTTCTTAACCAGTCGACACCTCCTCTTACAGCTGAAGTTAGTCCTAAACCCACTGCACTGCACGATCCACTTGTATGAAAGCCATCAGTTTGGAAATTATAATTACTATAAACAGAGAATTTATAATTAAAATATTAATAGAGTTGTTGTTTTTCATTAAGAGTATTTTAAATTTAAAAGGAAGTAATTGTGAACTGAGCTCAACTCCAACTAAATAATGTTAGGCAAACAAACAATGAATCTTTATTTAGTAAATACTGTATAAATCATAGACTTAGCAAAAATGCTAAATATTCGCATATTTTAGAAGTATATTTATATTATTTGATATCTTTTAAATCAAATTTATTATATCTGCAAATGTTCTCATAAAAAATTAGTTCAAACTTAATGTCAAAAATTTTGAGAATACAGCTGAAAAGTTTTCCTAAGAATACATTAAAATAATTATTAAGGGGTAATTTGGATCTTAAATTACAAATTAAATGGAAATCACTCATTATCCGTAGAGTCTGTAGTTAACTGGTTAACCCTTTTTAGCTAATTTAATACTAATTTTGCTTTAAAGAAATTAACTCTAGAAAATCCAAAAGGTTAAAGAGCAAATGTTCTATGCCTTATGTGAGTTATTCATAGTTTTGTATGTGGGGTAACAAAAAGTTTCGTAACTTTAAAACTATTAGAAAATGTATGATTAAGTGATGAAAGCTTTTATTCAATTCTTAAGAGATATTGAAAATAATTTTTTGAACTAAATTTTAAATATTAAACTCAACAAAACCATTTTGTGATCAAATTCAAAAAACTCTTTAAATACACCAGTTTTAGGCAAAAAATGAAACCAGACAACTGCGGTTCCTAGTTATGTGATGTGTCTAAAGTGTCCTAATATTAAAAATAATTATTTAATGCATTTTTAAATTTCAGTTCAATTCAATTATTGAATTTGAATTTCATTTGAAATATAGTATATTTTTAATCTCTACAGTAGATGTCCTCATCGAAAGCGCACAACTCTTATAAGTATCTGATTTTACCTTAGGTCCTGTCCGTTATCATCAGTGGCTGTATCGTCGACATGATTCTGGTCGACATCCTTATAGATAAATATGTAAAAAACAATCAATAAATAAGTATTCAATTATATAGATTATGAAGTTTTCGTACTTCTAAGTCATTATAGAAAAAATGGTTTTCAGCGAATCTGTTCAGCAAGTCCTCCAATTGCATGCCTAAGTCGTAAATATTTGGATGCGTGTTATCCTAATATCGACAAAAGTATAATAAAAAGAACAAAATTACATCAGTTTTGTGCAAACAACATTATATTAAAAGCGCTGCCATTTTAATGAATATAAGTTTATTGTAGTTTTGTGTGTATGCTTTGTATGCCTGTATGTATGCCTGTTTGTATGCCTGTATATGCCTGAGTCAAGTTTGCGCTTTTCTACTCTCTATAGACAAAAGGCTGAGATAGATATTGATTTAGGTATAGAATAATAATAATAGAACTGATAGACTGATGCTTTAGTGCTCTTTCCTCTGCAAACATATGAAATGGGTTGTGCTTTGCTTCCAACTTAAGTTTCGGATTTCAGTCATCCATTAAGAACGAAAGCGCACTAACTTTAATGCATTCAACAAAACTCAATTCTTTTTCCCTTCTTTTGATTGTTTTTGCATACATTTTGATCAAATTTAAGAGAAAATATCAATTATTGCAATCAAATAGAGCTCTGTTTGACACAAACCTCAACAAATTTTGTAACACGAGTTCCATTTAGAAGTGATAAATAAATGATAATAGTTTCGTCTAAATCCCAAATAAATACTCGCTCCAGATTATTCTCAGGATCAGGCGAAGGATTAGGTTGTCTCCTACCACGGCCACGACCTGACTTTGTTGCACCTATAATGCCATAATACCATTCAGTTTAGTCATACAGTCAGAATCTATCTATTCATTATACTTCTTAAAGATAAGATTCTTATTATGATTAAGAGAGTAAGTTTGAGTTCACATTTTACAGCTTTACTCAGTTGCAGTACAGGTGAGTTAGTTTTACAGGTAAACAGATAGTGAACAGATAGAGCAAAGTCTTTATTAAAATCAAGAATTAAGAGGTGTTATATCTTGTAAAGTAATCGCTTTGTAATAATGCAATTATTGAGGAAAATTGAATTTATTTTTATATAAATTATATGTTAATAATAATTAAAATATTAGTCATTCAAAACTTTTTGAAAATAACCTTTTTTGGGCGCTAGAGTACTAGCATTTGCCAGTGTTTCCGTCTTTATAGGTGATGGACAGCTTTCATTGTGGTGATAATGAAGGTTTGGGTCTAACAATTATTTAATATATGAGAATCAAAATTCTTTGAATAATATAAGGTGTTATGCATTCAAATATTGAGATTTGATTACCTGTTTGTTGTGGTAATTGTGTCAACTGATATGTTGCGGCTGATGAAGAATTTGCTGGAAACGTCAGGGATGACGCCGAAGAACTATTTACATTTGACGACGAGTTTGAAATATAGCCGCCATAACCAGTCGAATAATATGGAGAATAACCACTGGCGTGACTGAAACCACTATACGTTGAATAGTCAAAACCTGATTGTTGACAGTTTGCAAGTGATTGTGAATTACTACTAGTGTTTGAGAACGATGAGGAATATGGACCTTAACAGCAGTTTTCAATTAATTTAATATCTTATGAACTAATATTTTAAACCATTAAAAGAAATATATATACCATAACAGTAAGGGTTTTGTGTTGTCTGCGAGTTATTACTGAAAGTTGTACTAAATGGTGATGGATTCAAATAAGCGGCCTGTGCTGCCAATGCCGCAGATGAGCTCGATTTACATTGAGAGCTTATAGAGCGCGAACCTGTAATATATATAAATACAACCATTAATTATAACCATAAAAACTTATCTAATATTTAGATCGATGAGCAATAACTGATGGAAGGTTTGTGATATTTGAGACAGGCCTTAGTTGGAGAAGACGGCCATTCTCTCTCTCCCCCTTACAATACTTATAGTAAAGAAGGACTACCATAGTATCTAATTTCTTTCGATTTGTACAATAACCAAAACAATTTGATTACTGCACTCAGTTTTGAGACAATGAATGGTTCAAAATGACTAAAAAGTCAAACACAATATCAAAAAGTATTTATAAAAATAAATATAAATTGTGTGACATTCAATTGAAAATAATTATGAAAATATGAGATAATACAGAAGAGGAATTGATTGTCAATTATCAAAAACGAATGAACACCAACTGTACTATTCAAAGAGTAGAGGAAAACGAATGAACAAACAAACAAACTTTGAGTGATTTATTTCAAAAGTTTGAATTATGCAGAAACTTATTCTCAGATTACATACGTCTCGAACAGGTCTCAAAAGTTCTCGACTGTAATCTATTATATCAATACTTTATTGGATTTATTTTAGAATAAATTAAAATTTCATCAAAATTGAAACAAAAAAAGGTTTGTAAGGAGTAATAAATTTAAGCAAAAAGAAAAAAGAAAAAAGAAAACATATTTTAAAGAAATCCGATAGCACTATAAAATAACTGGAAATAACTAGAAATGACTAAATTCTCTAATTTAACTTTTACAGTAAAGAAAGCAATACTATGAGAAGAAAACATAAATTATTTTACAGTTATTAAATTCGTAATGAAGTATGTGAAGGAATGATTAGTACTCACCACTATATGACTGTGATATAACACCATATGCATTGGTTTGTGGATAATAGCCAGCAGCGAACGCAGAGGCGGCAGCGGCCGCTGCAGCCGCTGAACCTGCACTATAAGGACTTTGATATGCAGCCTGCATACTATAGAATGGATGAGACAACAGTTCAAGAAATGGATTATAAATAAATAAAACTCAAATTAAAGTAAAAATTTTAATATTAAATAAGCAGACCTTTCAAAATAGGAACTACTATAAGATGTTTGATGGGTCGGGCTCAGCTCTGTATAGGGAGAATTTAAATGATCCACACTTGTTGAATATACGTTTGAATCTGGTTCTGTTAAAGAGTGTGATGTGAGGCAAGTCGGGTCTACTTTTACTGAATTTAACAAAATATTAACTTCATTAATAAACAGATTTGGTATAGATATTGATAATTAGTTATCATTTTGTACTAATATATGTTACCATCATTTCCACACATTCCCCAATTGTGATGATAATCTGTTGGTGACTCACCACTAGCACTTGCCATAGACCGAATCGCACCTTAAAATCCATTTAGACAGTTGATTAAATTTAATTATATTATATTTCCTTTTCAATAAAGTTATGCGATATTCGATACTATGAATTAATTATTTAAAAATAAAATAATTTATTGATAAACTTATAAAAGCTTGTTATAGGATATAATATGAGTGCCGTGTATTATCACATTATATATCAATTGAAGTCTGCATAGAGTTGCTCTGCTCTCACTTTCACATTTAGGGTATTTAAGAAGAAGGTCTGCCGTAAATTCTGACAATAAGATGAAAATCTCAAAAACACTAATTGGCATAAGAAAAATGAAATGTGTAGTATTGAAACAGTTTTGACTCAAGCCATCAAATATACGTTTCTTTGGTTTTCTCATTTTCCTAAAGAGACACATATGCATACTGTGTGCACCCCTTATGTAGCTTAGAATTTAGTTTAAAAAGCAAATATCACTATATTTTAACAAATATACATAAGCTGTCAGTTAAGACATAACATTTTCTAAATCTCAAAGTTTTTTCAGAGCTCTGAGGCTTGAAATACGGGAAAAGCTTCAAATAGTTTTCATGAGTTATCCTAAAAGTCAAATATACTTTGGATTAAAGATATTGCGCATATTGGACACAAACTGACACAAAATGATTTTCTTGTTCCCTAATATGCAAGAACTATAGCATAGAATACGTGTAACCGTACTTTGGATAGAATCCAAATGATTTAGACTTAAACAAACTTCTATTTTAGAGCTCTATATCAATGCAGTTTGACGCGTGTCAATCACATTTTATACCGCCTCAACAGTTAACTCTTATCAGTTTTGGCCAAAACATGCAAACCTATACAAAATGTTACATGTTTTTTAAGGGGTCGCCAAAGAATATACATTTAGACTATACTAAACTGTTTAGCAGCTAAACATAATCGCCGCCAGTTTTCACATTCATTTTATAGCAAAACATACCATTGGGTGTAGTTGTGAGTGAAGTGATGTCAGGTGAAGCTCTACTACAATGTCCACTATCACTACTAGCACTCGGTGACGAAGAAATAGTATTCGCTTTACTTTTATTAGTGAATTGAGTCAAAGTTTGATTAAGTTGTATATTATTATCACTTGTGGACGACGTCGTCACTAAATCTTCTCCAAAACTGTGTTCTGGTTCCTCTTCTTTTAATAAAACGCCTTCTGAATTAGAAAGTCTGAACAAGAGAGGGCCAAATGAAAAATTAGTTTAGGGTTGTGTATAATTAGAAGTCAACTCATTAAATCTTATGCAGAAGCTTAATGAGAATTTTTGCAACTCTCACACATTTTTTAATATTTTGTCAATGCGTTAGAACATGACATACGGCATAATAATAAGTATATGTTTAGCAAATAAGTTACTTTCATATAAATCTTATATTCACAAAAACACATTAAATTTAAATAAAAATATTTTTATCTCAGACTCGCATTTTTTGAGACGAACTTTTTATTAATTTAAAGCTCAAAAAATAATACTAACATTTGTTTGATTATTGTTTTTAAAAGCGGGTTAAGATTCCTATTTTAAAATTTGATAATAAACAGATTAATACACTAAAGCTTCACCACAACTCTTAACTTAAAATGAAAAGTCTGATAACAATGAATCCAAAGCAACAGATTTAGAAAAAGCTGATTTGGATAAATATTATGATAAAAACATTTGAAAAAATATATGAGTCATTAACCAAAGATGACTTCAAAACAATTATTCTGAGGAACAAGTCATAAACTAGAGCTTAAAAGTAAACAATTAAAGGGCTCTGTTGTATGCTTTCCCCCAAACACTGCAGTGATTGGCCATAAGTAATAATTAGATTTGTTTATTTTCATTTGACTTGTTATCTATAAAATGAATTGAAGTAGTTTTATGACTTTACTCGATCTGTGTGTGGTTTCTCTTGTTTCTAATGCTAGCCATAACTGGTCCCAATGCATTATTTATATTACAAAAGGTATGCACACACTCTCTCTCTCTATAAGCTTTATTTTTTTAAACTAAATACATAATAGTTGTTAGAGTTTGTCTTAATTATTAAACAACAAAAGTTCAACTGTTGTGTATATTATTAGTTCTACAAATTCTTTGTCGTTTATTATTTTATTCTTATAAATTGTTTCATAACTTATGCCAAATGTTCATTGTATTTGTCTAACACTCTCTATTTGGCAGACAATTAAAAAAGCTTCAAATACTTCGACTGACGTGTTTATCAGCAGAATTTGTGTTTCGAGAATAAAGGCTTCCTTTTTCTCTGCTTATTCTGTTATTAATTTATCAAATCTTATTCGATGGCCTAAAGTGTTGTTGATATGCAGGTGGAAAATAGAATTTATATCTATTATATGCAACTATTGAATTAAAAAATAAAAGCAACTTTGATATGAAGCATAAGCCACTTTCAATAGTTAATAAATTAATCAAATCGAGAATATTAATCATTCTGTTGGCAAAAAAATAAATGCGACGTGAATTTTATGGACAAAAATATAGAGCAGTATATAAAGCTGTTGACAAAACACGAAAAATGCAGCGCAACTACATTTGAGTAAAATAAGGGAATATAACATTCAATAATCAACTCCGCGACAGAACGTCTCCTTTATCTGCACAACTTTTTAGTAAATATAAAGGAGCTCTTTATATAAGAAAAAAGTTTTTTCTTAACTTTCTGTGTGAAGTGAGTATGAATTCTGAATGACGGGAGAATTACTTATGATAGAGTGAACACTATTATAGTAGGACTTGCTCTAAGTAAGCTTCAAACTAAATAATCCTCTAATACAGTCGATCTTAGTTTTTAGTGTTTAAATTCAAAAATATTTGTATTTTAAAAAATAGAATTAGTTTTTGTGTATTATTTTCTAATTCTTTTGAATACAGTTGAATTCGTTAACTTATAGTTAATGTGCGCTTAGAGTTCACTTCTTGTAAACTGAAACCAAAATCAATGTTACCTGACATGTATTCGAGCTCAAGCAAGTGGTGTCTTTAAAAATTCATAAAAATGGCGTTTCAAGAAAAGTACAGTAATTTTTTTTCTTAAGAATGTTAAACTAATAACCAATAGATTGATAAATATTATAGATTCAAATGAAACTTATTATAGTTTAGTGAACTCATGAAATGTAAGTTTTATAAAACTTAGGTTCAAAGCAAAAATTATTGTTTCAAAACTTTAGTTTATTGAGAGTTTCAGATGAAGTTACGTTAATTCGATCATATATTTACGCAAAATCTGATAGACTTGCATAATACCTAATTACAGAAGATATGTTGTTTTGGATGATTTCCGAATTTAACAGGTCAGACGAGTCTTCGTCTAATTGTTGTAGTTGTGGTTTAATCTGCAAAAAACAAGGAATAAATGTTAAAAATTGAAATCAACATATGGGCAAAAACTAATGTCTGCTTCCTTTTACGTTTTCCTGTTTTACAGAAAATATTACAGGTAACCGACACATTCTATGTAATCCGATGCCTAATAGATATAATATCTTAACTACTTTTGATTTACTTTATATTAAGATGTTTTGTAAAAAGGCTTTCGATCAAAGTTTAGTCAAATGAATATTTGAGTCAAATAAATAACTTTATGAACAATAGACATGTAACTGAAGTAATAATTCTGTTAACTTATATTATTTCAAACTAATACTGGTATAAAATTTCATGAAATTGATTTGATTATTACTGTACAATCAAAACGTATAAAAGTTTTAAGGGTAATGCTCTGTCTTTTAGAAAATTCTTATAACTTTGCCAGAACTCAAATGAGATAAAATAAGAAAAGCTTAGATAATAATTAGCATATAAAATATGAGCAGAACTATGCAGACATGCTATAAAAACCAATTCCGTGGTTTATCTCGTAAATCAATACTAACAGTTTAGACTCAAAACTCTGACGATCAGAAATTATGTCTAAGTCAATGGTACAACAGTACGTCTTAACAACACGTTTGAAAATATTTGAAATACTAAAATACATAAAACAAAGACATAAAAAACAAAAACATTTGGTATTAGTTATGGAATAATTACACAGATTTTGCTTATTCTTATTGTATGATTGTATGAATTTTGTTGAAAACAAAACAATACTTTATAATAATATTCAATAAGTAATTTGAGAATTAATTGTGTATTTAAGTGGTATAAAAATGAAATTTTTGTTTATTTGAGGTGACATTAAGTGAAAAACTGAAAGTTAAAAGAATGGATAGAAATAAACAAATTTAAAAGTAAAACAACCTGTAATACTAAACTATCATCATCTTCCTTGAGATCGACCATCTCATTAGTATCAGATGAAGTAGCGTTACTTGTCATAACACATAACATTGGTATCAAATAGAAAAATAAGTCTCACTTCTACCTAACACTTAACGTATATATGTATTAGTGAAATATGGATAATATCACTCATATCACAGCTTCAAATCAAACACTTGAATATAAATAAGTTTGCTTTAAGACACTCTTAAAATAAAATAATTATCGCACTTTGGAGATAAAGAGAGACTTATAGTCTATAAGTTTTTTATGATGGCTTCCTTAAAAAGTTTGATAGCAGCGAAACGATTAATGTTGAACAGTAACATACCATATAAACGATATATTAATAATAATCATAAGCACATCATGCCTGTTACAAATAATTGCCGCTGTTGTGGTACAGCAAATCGCGTTGCGCACTACACCATTGCAATCATTGCTCACGATCACGAATATTCAAAGTCCAAATTCCAACAGAAAGTCATTATACATTCAATATATATTTTATATATAATAGGAAGCGATGCATATGCATAATCAAACACTTGCTCTCATTTATTTATTGCGAGCGCCACTTCAATAATTTATAGCCACAGAAAATTTATTTAATCATTAACTCTAAAGCAAAAGTGAACACTCACTGGAAAAAGTTTTTTTTGTTTCGAGACAAACACAAAACTTACAAACGAATGATTTGCGTTTTATACTGCAGTTAACTGTACAGATATAAGAGAAACGATAGCGTACTGCAAAATTTCACCAGTTAGTGAGTCCAGCTGTGGCAGATTTTCAGTGCTAAGATTTTGCATTTTACATTTTACACCCTCATACTCTCTTTACTACTAATTCTCATCAATGGGGGAAACTGACTCTCACTCCGCTTCATTATGAGTTAAGCCTGAGAGCCATTTGCCTCTGGGGGTATAACTCGAGGCAAGAAGACGCCAAAAGCTATGGTACTCTTTGATTGAGGCTTTAGTAAGGAGTATGCGAGACATCTCTTATTGCTCTACAAGTCCTTTGACTTTGACCACAACCAGAAGAGCATTTACGAGATAAATAATTTGATGTCAAACTTAATCTGCAGCACATTTTGAAAGCAATTTTAAATTATTGAAATTTATAAATATATTGATAACAATCTGTTTATGTATTTTTAGTGCTTTAATTTATATTATATATAGAAATTTTTAATAAAATATTTAAAATTCTTATATGCCTTATGCGAAACCCTATTTTGTCAGGCATGCATGAATAAGGAGTGGCTCATCTAGAGTTAGCAAATGTTGAGCACAACTTCAAGAATTGCTGTTAGGCTTGATTGAAGGAAGCGGTCGAAATCGACTTCCCTTTAGTTTTGCTCTTTAGAAGGTAGTAAAAGTACGGCAATAAGGCCTCAGTTTTGTAATAAAACTTTCAAGAAAGACAAATACATGGAACATTGCTTGTAAGCAATACCAGAACTCAAATGTGAAAAGCATGCATTACCTCATAAGAAGACTCTTCAAAAGTTCGAGAAAACGATTTATGAGACCAATAAAACTTGTGTTTCAATGCATTATGCAATTGAGTTCTATTCAAATTATAAACTTATTTAAATGTTGATTAATCTAAATAATGAATCAGTCGGTGTATTGAATGCTAAATAAACTGTCAAAAAATCTAGTGATGCACTAAATAAAGCTGTGATAAATGGTTAGTCGTTAAGTGAGGACCAATTTCATGTCTATTTAGAAAATTATTTGTAATCTAATTCGCATTTATACGATATCGTTATTAAAGTTTAGTTAAGATTAGTTTAATATTCAAATCCAATAAAGAGAACCAATTTAAGTGAAAATATTTTATTTAAAGGTAAAATAATTCAAAGAATTTTTCTTTTGAATTAATTCAATTCTGAAATTAGTAAATATTTAAATGAAAGGCTAATTACAACCCAACAAAATAAAAGTAAAGTAAAAAGGTGTTGAAATACAAGATCTTTAAATAAAATTAAAGTATAATATAATTATTAATTAATGCTATTTTTGATCTCAATAATTATTCAGTTATTGTCTCAATTGGTTATAATATCACTGCATATATGAGAATCTGATAGAAATAATATCTCTTTTAAATTTGATGACTCTTCAAATCGAATAATAAGAAAAGAGATAAGACATGAAACATATTTAATATAAAATATAAAAAATATAATTTATATTTTGAAGCAATTCAAAAAATTATATTAATTAAGATTTGAAAAATGAAATACATTTTTTAATTTGAAATAATTGACAGCACTAATTAAACAGAGAATCCGAAGTTTTATGCAGTCTTAAAAATATCTTGCAATGGGTCGTCAGTTGGCATTGAAAGTTCCCTAATGTCTGGATCACAAGTTTCTCTGAAGCGAATACACCCTCAATATAAGCTATTATCGAGCATTTTATTCTCAAAGACAAAGAATGCAGTCTAAAACTGATTTAAAATTGAATGTTTCGCAACACAAATGATTGATAATATTTGTAATAAATAAATATTTTTAACTTAAAAAATGTGATACAAAAAGCATGAAAGTAAATGTTTCCCTATTTTAAATAGAAGTTATTATGCATGCTCATGATCATAAGGTCCTCATAGCAAAAGGTCATTCAGGGAATGACCACAAAAATTCGAAATAAACATTAGAAAAATACAGACTCAACTTATTTCTCTTCATAGTTACGAATAAAACAGTTTTCACAACTCATTATTGAGCTAACATGAAAGCTAAAAGTGGTTTTCGCATTCTTTCTGTTATAATATGGATTTGGGAACTATGAAATTTGTGTTACATGTGGCACAACTATGCTCTTAGTGGGACTTATCCGCTTTTTTCATTTCATTACATCTCAATTAGCCTAATATTTAAATTTTCAAGTTTTTCACACCGACTTAAAAATATGTGCTTCAATTGAGACGCATATAAATAAAACTTTCAAATCTCTAGCTTTATATAAAATATACATTATTTAAAATAAAAGATTATCATAATCGTAATTAAATGATTCACATTTAGTATTACACCGATTTTAAACATGACTATCACTTAAAAAACCCTAATATATCAATTAGTAACTAATTTTTAAAGTTGTTGGTTAAGAGAATTTAATTAACCAAAAGGTTTAGTTCAATAATTTTTGAAAATTTGTATCATATGGGTTAATAAAATTATTAGTTACTAAAACCAATTGTTTGAAGACTTTATCAGATCAAACATAAGAGCTCTCTAATAATTCAAAATTGAAACAAAAACATGCGGTAAATATGATGTCCAAAGAAATGAATCCTTTTAATAAAGAATTGATTTTAAAGTGAAGTAGTTTTAGGCCAATTGAGAAAAGACTATTTTTGTGGCTCTTTCTCTGTTCTGTGTTTCTTCGTTCAAAGGGGCACGTCATGGGTCTCTGCAATCTCGCCGGGATATAAACTCATGTACTGTATATTTCAAATATAGTACTATATTCTGGAGCTGAAGATCTTTGCAATGCGCTAAAGAGATCTTGAGGTTAAGTCTCGTAGAAAACTGTTCACTTGTCAACGATTTGAAGGCGCAGTATATAAATATGAAGGGATCGAGAAAACCACTGGCACTCAGACAAACATGAGTTAAGCTTAAAAATTTATGGTCATTTGCAGAAATATAATTAATAATAATATTTACAGTATATGAAAGAAATAAAGATAAACAGAAATGAGAAGTAACTTTTGCTCTATCATGAACTGAACCAAATTTCTATCATTCGCACGAGGGATGGAATTTAGCGTCTCTGACAGCTGCTCAAGCGTTCATACAATGCAACCAATTTCCATCCCCTGCTGTCTTTATAGAGAAGATATTGCATATTGTCTGAAAAGCTAACGTTGAAGTTTGTGACATCAGGATTGCTATTTTATTCTGCATCAATGCAACTCTGCCTACAAGAGAGCATCTTTTTGATGCTCTACAATACTAAAACTTTTATCTATCATCCGTTCTATTCAATAGTTCTGATAATAACTACACACCATTTCATCCGCTCAATAAAATACTAACATTTTATTTATAGCTATTAACTATAGTGCGAGAGATAACAAAATTTTTGATTTATTATAAAATCTTTAAAAATATTAAAAGATTATAATAATATGTGTTTTAACACTTAAACTCAAGATTCCATAAGCAATCAATGATATCTCATATTCTTTAGAATAGTTATAACGGGTATTATTTTTTCAAGTGTAATAAGACTTAAAGATTTTCCCCTAACTCTAAAATGTGTTTATTCTTAAGTAAGATTTGCTATTATAAAGCGGATTAATTATGATTTACTCTATGATTATTGAATTGTGATTTACTTTAACCAGCCTTATGATCATGAACTTAATGAATGAATTTTATTAATCATAACTTGTTGGTTAAAAAATACAAAATCATTCTGATTGTTCTATATTATGTCCCATTTATATATTAATTAGTATTTTACAAAAACGTCACTTAAATATATAGATTAAAACTGATTAAAGAGATTTATTAGTGATAAATAATAGTGATGAACATATTCTCAAAACCTCCCTACCGAAATTTTAAAGCTTAAATATTAATATATTTGTATAAATATTAGTTTGGCTGAAATATTAGCAAATTATATAAATATGAATTATATAAATACAACAAATGAATGATTAACATTTTGCTTTACTCGACCTAATATTTAATTTTATAAAGGCTTTCGTTAAATACACGGTAATAAAGTTTCATTCGATAAATAAGTCGCAGAAAGTAATTTGAGGCCATGAGTGAGAGACTTGAAAATTGTTCAGAAAGGTAATAATTAGAACATTGTTAGACTATTAATTCTGTTTTTTCAATTGAATCATCAGCCGCTTTGCAAACATTGCCTGACATCGTAGCAGCTTTTGAAACTTCAACAGATAATTATTAATTCATAACTAATTTCCTGTTTTAAATTTTTAACTTTCATACAGTATTTTGAATTTCATTGTTTAAGATACGACGTGATATTGTCTGGTAATGACTGAATGTGATTGAATTTTTATTAATACTTTGAATAAAATGAAGTTTTCTTTAATTAGGACTATTTTATTAATTCGAGCTCATTTTGTGTTCGGGCATTTTTTGGGTTCAAGCTTTTACAGGCCGACTACTCCAGCCGACTCGCCCGACATGTTTGACCCTTAAGCCCAGCCTGAAAAAGCCATACTTTTTAGCTTTAACCCGAGCGAGTCCGAACCCGAAGTTCCCCGATATACATCTTTAATATATAATATTTAATTTTTTTAATGTATAAATTGTAGAGTTGAGATGCAGAGAAAGTATTTTCAATATTTCAATATTTAGTTACATTGTTATTTTATTTATTTATTTGAAAAACACGACTCCGATCCTTCTTTATTAGCCATTTCATAAAAAAACGATTGAAAATTGTAATTTTACGAATTATATCAATTTAAAAGTTTTAGTTTAAAATTACAACTATTATATAACTGTTCAACTTATAACACAAATCAACTAACGATAAAATAATTAACTTTTAATGAATATTAGCTTAATAATCGGTTCTAAGTTTATTATTTTGATCGATAAAAAATACAAGTTTCGGGTTTGACTTCTAATCCTCTCTCAAGGATTAGACGTCCGATTCTGAATTTGATAAACCGAACTCTTTTAAGATATAAAAATGAATTTCAAAACTAACTGATTAATAGAGTGCACAAATAAAAAAATATTTATCTAGAAGTTTAGAAATATCAGCAAAATTTAAAATTCTAGATAATAAACAAATAGGTTTCAATATTTCAATAATATAAGATAATTCTCTGGATCTCTGGGGTCGGAGACCTATATATTCTGTTTTGATGTTTCATAAGGAATATATCTGATAATGAGAAATGCGTTCAATGATTCAAAATTGTTTGCCTCATCTCTACATTTCTACTCTAATTCGATATAATCTGTTAATAAAAGCAATTGAAAAGATGTTATATTATTAATAATAGACTTACAGTTTAGTAATAGTAATAGTGTTTGAGTGAAGACTCTGTGACATACGAAACCATTTGGAAATAGTAGAACATTGAAGTGTACACATAGTGATCAATGAGAGACAGTTAACACTTGAGACACAACATGTACCACATTCTAATAGGACAACTAAATGTTAACTTTCAAGTAGTAATTAAGTTAAGCTTAAAATGTTTCTCAATGTGTTAATCATATCATTTCTCAGTAACTCTCACAGAAAATACAACTCAATCAAAAACCGCTTACTTTCTACCTTAGCTTTCAAACATTGGCTGTACGGTTACAATAAGCTTAGCTTTGAATGAGTGAAACCACGCCTCGGCTGATACGTGGTGTATGTCACTCATGATGATTATGTTATATAACTTGCGAGGAAACAAACTAAGAACGCAATACTAACTTAAAATAGATTATTATTTCCTTTGTCTTCAAGGCATTCAACTTATATTTTTAATTTATCATTAAAACTAAGTTTAATAATAATCACAATTTGACTTTATTTTCATTTTAATTAAACTTAATTTTGTTGTACTCATAGATAAGAACATAATTCGAGAGATGTTTTGCGCCGAAACACAACTTTTGCCATTAAGGATGTTTGAGGAATGATAAGAGTCATAACATGCGTACTGTATTAGAAAATGCTGAGAGAGTGCTATCAAATAATATCTCACACTCTTTATCCGATGTATAGAGCAATGTTAAATTGTTGGTGAAGTCAAAC
>JAQGCH010000790.1:0-19545 GCA_034699485.1 Nanhermannia elegantula | reverse complement strand
CTACACTGAGATCATCTTCAGGGCAAAGAAATTTATAAACTAATTAATGCAAAACTGATTATAAGTAAATATGAGCTTTGAACATACAAATTATTATTGAATTATAAGAAAGCGCGTGCCCTATATATTCTTTAAAACTTTTTTAAGTGTTTATGCCATACATATGTAATAAAGTCTCCGGTATTTCGATTCATTACATTATTATTTCCCAATACTCTTATAGCAATCGATTCGTTAAATTTTCTTATGAACTGATTGTCAGATCTTCTAATATTTTTCGAGTTTCCCAATCGATTTCATGACATTCTGAAATGCAGTGGTCAGCTACTGGAGAAGTGTTGGTCTTTTTATCAATAGTCGCCAATTCATGTTCTTTTTTCTTAACTTTAAAATACCTTTTGATCTCCGATATATGTTTTATGACATGTCAAACAATCGATTTTATATATTCCTGACTTTAATTCTTTGGGTACCGGGGTTTATGATTATATAGAATGTGGTAAATATAAATTTGGTTTTATCAAAATTCTTTCACTTAATAACGCGACACAAACTTTATAAGTAAAAAATAGTTGAAATTTGCTTTAATTTAAAATGTTTAATGTCTATGTTAGGCTCACATTTATTGTATATTACACTTAAGACTTGTATCCCTATATATACTTATTTAATGTTATTTTGAAAAAAACTAGATTAATGCCTTGGCGTTTATTATTATTATTATACAATAGTTTTGTTTGACGCTCCCCAACCCTTATTTCCGATTCTGGACCCACTCGGGAGAGACACCGATGTCCCTAGACCCAACACTAAGACCCAACACTATTATGTATGTATATGATAATGTAAAAACGTATATTTTTTGGCTCCAACGAAATACAGGTTAAGCAAAACACAGACCCGTAAGTTATGCAATTAGTGCCAAAATTATACTTCTAAATAAAAGTCATTGTTCTTGTGCTATATCTTAGTGTCCTTCCCCCGCAACTCTCATACTGTGACCTTTTCCTCACTCTCTAGCGAAAGCTCTTATTTCATATAAGGGATAAATATCATCTTTAGGAAGGAAGGGTTAGCTTAGTTTGAATTTGAGAAATCAAATTTTAAAATATTAAATTCCACAAAAGGCAATGGGTTTAGCGATTACTAATGTATTTGCGGTCTCATAATGAAGTTTTTTGTGATAACTTATAGTTAACTTTATTTATAGTTTATTGTAAATGATTTTTTAAGCAACATTGGTATAAGAGTCGGAAAAGACTAATAATAATGCGGTTCTTTCTCATGAATTCGTTAGTTTTGTTACTTTAGAAATAAGAGGTTTTTTTTAAAAAAAGAAAAGAAAAAATAAGTCAGAAATAGTAGGCGTTTATGAGATGGGACTCTAAATGTTTTATAACTGACGAACTCTCACATCCTGTACTACAACATGAATTGAATGATGTCCTCTAATATTCGGATTGCGATTCTTTGGGCATATGTTATGCTTCCGCTTACAACTCAAGATAAACTACAAATAACTTTACATACATTTGAATCAAATTCTTAGCTCATGTTTTGTAGTCTTTTCTCCTCTCAATGGCTTCAGTTTGTTAAATAACTTTCATTATTTTAGGACATATTATCAAATATTTCTTTCATGAAAAAATCGACGCAAATATATATTCATATTTCTATTGTTAATATAGAAATAACGAATGAATGAATTCAATTTTCTCGCACTTTACTTCAAATTCAGTCTATACATTATAGAGTTAGAGCGCCCACAAAACAGGTATTTTAAGAATAATTTAAAAATAATTTTTTTAAGAAATTATTTCTCCTTAAGTTCTGCTAAACTTTGTTAAAATTTTAAAGAAACTAATATTTAATTAAAATTGTAATGTATTACGAGTCAAGTGTAAGCTTTTCTTAATTGATAGCCTTATGAATTTCATTTTTGCCATATTTGACACCAACTTCTTCCAAAGTATTGATCTTTTTTAATACTACAGTATATTAATAGCAATACATTATTTTGAGTTTAAACTATTTATTATTTGATTTGACTTTTCCGTGTTTTTACAGTACAGTATGTTTCGAAGTTCGTTAATTCGTCGCTAAAAATCGCGTCCGAGAGTAGAGTTTCTAAATTTAAATAAAGGTTGTGATGAGACACTAGTTAAATAGTATCGACAATTTATTATTTATCTGTCAGAATCTTATTTACCAGAGTCAGAGTCAAAATGATAAATATGCGTTCAATTTCGAGAAGAAATTTTTTGTTATTATTTTTTGTTTCAATTTTTCATAAGCAGAAGTTTTGGGCACATCATTATAACTGATTATTGAAACATAGTTTACTCTGCTTTCTATTTATATAACACATGTATTTCACATATTATCTTTATTTTATTCTAAATTTTAGAAGCCTTGGGGACAAAAGTAATTTTTGTATTTCATAACTGAAAACTGCTTTAAATATTGAATCTCTTTCTTAACATATATTCTTCGTTTGAATTAACAGCACAACAATCTTAAACCTCAACCTTTATAAGTTTTTTTTATAACAAGAAATATGGCAATAACTAGTATTTGAGCCAACACTTACTCAAACTTGAAAAATAATTATATAGATTCTCCTTAAAAGGTAATCGCATTTCAGGTAAATTAAATCAATAATTTTAATGACAAAAATTGAATAATTAATTTAATCTTTTTTATAAACTAAATTTTTCCTCGTTTCACATGAAAGTTAATTTTTATTGCAAGCCTACTGAATGCTTTACTTTTTGACAAAGAATTATTCATTTGGGCTCATTGTGAAGTTTTAAGTTTTTTTATGAATAGTTTTTTATATGAACTTAAGCAACATTTTCGGTTGATATGCTTCGCCTTAAGATAATATTAAAGAGATGTTTTGTTAGCGATGTTTTCTTTTTTTATATGAGACCTATTTCAGTGAGTGCCAACTCGCAGCTATTCCTTATACTTTCTTATATAAGAAACTCTTCCCACCTGTCATACTATATCAAGCGAATCATTTGCCGTATATTTAATGGCTGATACATCGCACAGACTTGAATTTCAATCACTTCGATAACTCATTACACAAGTTTACTATAAATTTATGCACAAGTGATAGTAGTAGTCCATAATGTTCCATATAATTAATCTTATTTTCTTGTTATATAGACAGTAAAGTACGGTTTTGTTGAATGCACTTATTCTTACTCCAGCCCACGCTTTCCAAAATATCATTCTTTTTTACGTCAACTCAAAAACTTATTGCGATATAACTCAGATATTTAGCACCTGTGCGTAATTATTCTTTAAAATCAAGCAATTTTCATAGATTTGGTCCTTGTTTTACATAATGTTCGAATATTTCCGGTCCATGACATGCGAAGTCATCTTTTAATAGTTTTACAATAAATTTGTGGTCAGTTTTTGAGTGAAAAAGTATTCACGTTTGTATTTTATGCATTATTGTCATCCGATTGTAGGAAATTTACTCAACATTATTGGCGACGCTCATAGTTTTTAGAGGGCTTGCGGTTTAATACAACCTACTCTTGATTGAAATCAAAATAAAAAAAATTTGTAAACATCACTAATTTAAATAATATTCTTCGTGAGACATAGTTTATAAAATTTATTTACTATTTCTCATACTATCCTAATTCAACCGGAGCTTAGTTTAACACATTTCCGATTATAATCTGTGATATTGAATACTTATTTACCAATAACTATACAGAAGGTTCATATTTGAGTTAATCATAATATGAGAGTAGATTGTAATGAGTGATTGCTAGTATTGCAGCTTAAAATTACGAACGTAGGCGCCGGTTAATGCTTAATTCTTTTTTAAATGAAAGGAAACTTCGCCCTACTTTGTGGCACTTTTTTGATTTTTAAAAATAGTGTTAACTATACTTTTTTATTTACCCGCAGGATATTATGCTCACAAAATCATATAAATATGTTTTTTAAAAGCCTTAGTGAGTTATTATTTTGTTTATATCATTATTATTATTCCATTATTGCTCACATATGACCCGACATCACTATTTTTGGCTGAACACCAAAATCTCTTTAAGTCCCTACAAAATGGGATCCAACCAAAAACCATTGAGTGCACGCTTAATAAATCTACAAAAGTAACAGTATTAGTGATCAATCAAATAAATGCCAGCAAACTTCCCAATAAAAAATAGTTACTTTTGAAGTTAGCAAAAAGAACTTTTTAGAAAATATTTTATGAATTTCTTGGATTCTTATGTGAGTTAACTTTATTCGAGTGATAACTACATATAATTTAATTATTTATATCTTTTATATAAGCCTTAATTCAAAATTTCACCGGTATTTGTGATTTGTTGAAAAGCATACAAATACAGGTATAGAATAAGTTAATATTTATATAATAATTCCTTTGAATAATTCTTTCATATTTACAATTATTGAAAATTTCAAATGTTTATAATCTCTAATTCGTACTGAAGACAAAACCCAAGAGACATATAGTATATGTTGTTTTTAATTCTATTGGTCTGGTCTTAAATCTAGAATAATCCGATTGTACGATTCAGTGTCTTTGACTGTGATAGCCGTGACGGGCAAATGAGAGATTGAATGCTTTCAAGTTTATGCTACCAAATACTTGTGCAAACAGATTACTCTTTTATTATGCATTATAGGTTTTCATTTCGCAAACAGATTTCATTCAACACATTTCTTTAACTCATAAACTAAATTATTATTTTGAAAGCATATTTTCTCCCCTTTTAATGTTAACAAATCACCATTAAATTGTTGAATTTTACAAAAACTTTTGCTAACGTAAGTTTATTATTAAATTATTGAAAGTAGTTTGTAAGGAAGCCATACAGTGATATTATTAGCCAAATACACGATTCGTATCACTATATTTTCTTGTGGTCTTTCTCATACTCCACCCTAAAAGCGCATTATATTTAGTTCTTAAATAAGCCGAGATTTTGGTCAAGGGTGGAGTTGGTTCGACATTAAGTATTAGCTATATATCGACAGAAAGAATCAATGATCTATTCAACGATGTTTATGAATGTCACAAATCTTTTGAAAATCGCATTCGTTTACATTATTATTATGATCAACAAGTTTTATACTGAATAACTATAATATTCTTCGCCGATTTGATTGGTAGCACATATTTTAATAGTAGTATCTGATAGCGTGCCATAAATCTGAACCGTTTATCTTTTAAATCTATTATCCTATTTATTTGAAGACTTTAAATACTAGTATCGAATAATAGATCTAAATATTAAGTTTTCTTTTCCGAATATATCAAACTCTGATTACATGTGCGGTGTAATAGTGAAACAAATGATTTTATGCCTTCCATTAATACACATTTTGCGTCTAAAATTTGAAAAACTTCCTCAAGTAATAAATCTATTTTACTCTTATAGCAATCGGAATTTAAAGGAATATTAAATTAGACGAAGCTATTTATGACCTCTTGACAGAGCTTTCAAATATATTTATTAGAAGCAGATGGACTCCTGAGATATATTGTTGACTATGATTTAGCTATAATTATCTGGTCTTAAATTGTTGATCAGCATTAGCTCTATTTATAAGAAGAGACTGTTGTCAAACATAAAATTTAGTTAGACTACAGACCATAAAATCTTAAAAATGTTGTTGTCTCTGAATATCTTTCTTTTATATATGTGTTTCATACAAAGAGTTACTCAAAATTGACGTATTCTTTATTGCTTATGTCAACCACATTGGACGCGATTATCTTCTCATACTGTATAAAAAATGGTGCATCTTTAGGGATAACTAAGTATATGAACACATGCAAACTTACGCTCACAATTCACTCATTCGCACACACTTTCTGACAAAATTAGGCCTAAAGGACACCAAAGCACGTAAGAAGTGGGAAAGTTTGGAGAATTGCCGAAAACAACTTTCCACATGAAAAGATCATTTATAACCTTTTGAAAAGACAAACTCTGCTTTAAGCAAAGCAACAACAGCATAAACTCCAACATTGATGCAGATTTAGCATTCGCTGTCTATCTTCTCTATCTTAATCCGCTAAAAACTCGTTAAACTTACCAAAAAGAGATTTCATTAGCAGAGAAAATGTGATTTTCAAAAATTCAGAAGCAAACTCATTATAATTCATTTTATTCATACATTTGCGATACTTTTAATGTGTTTAATATGTGTTTCTATACAGTACTCATATGATTTAAATTCTTTGTAGGCATTGATTGATAAGAAAAAATCTAATATTTTATTATCAAAATTTATATAACATTTATTAAGCCAGTAAAGCATGAAATTATACATATCTCGAAACATAGCTCATGCTGATTGAGTGTTACACTTGTACTCAAAAAGTCAATTATTCAGTTATAAATTGAATAAAAGGTTTCAAATCAATGAATCATTCATTCATTCAAAATATGAAGAATCACACAAATTAAAAATCATTACTAACTATTTATAGTTTGTAATCAAATAATCATAAGAAATGAACTGTAATATGACTTATATCTAGTGATCTTTGATTGTCATAATTGACAATTAATAAACTTACAAATCAGAGGCATTTAAAGACCAGGAAAAGAGTGAATCCTTTTATACTAAAGAATGTGTATTCTATTTAAAATATACTCTAATACAGTACAGTCTGTTCCAAAATCATAAACTCAGTCAACTTTTTGTGTGGGAATAACTTTAGGGGTATTGAGGTATTTCCGAGAAAATCTCGGGCTCGAGAGTTGAAGTTCACTATTAATATTGAAACTCGAAATCTTGTGCCGATCTCTAATTATGACATATGATGGCAAAATTGGATGAGTTGGCTTAAACTTTCTAATCATTAAATTACTGGTATTACAGGTATAACACAGGTATTAGGCCAACAACAATTATAATACAATATAAAGTTTAACATTATAAGAATTTAGTAATTCTAACTTTTTTTTGTATATTTGTTTGCTTTTTTTACTGACCATCAGATATTATATAAATCGAACAAATTCTGAAAAATCCTGTTTATATCGTCATTGAAGTGATAATTAGAGATTCTCTGTGCATTTTCTATTGAGTCTATAATTTAGAATCACTGTTTTTGAAAGTATTGCTCGCACTGTTGACCGCTACTCAATCAAACTTTGCTACCATACAGGTATGGTTTAAGTATTTTACATAAAATATTGAAATTTGAAACAATTATTTAGTCCTAAACTGGTCGTAAAGTGATTGAAAAAAATAGACTGAGACTATAATTTTGGGACACACTATACTTAAAGATAAAGTCATTGCTATTCTACAGGTTTAACTCTTACATTAGTTGCCAACTAAAGCATAAAAAGTCAAGTTTTAGATGATTTAAAAAATATTTTTATAAAACCAACTTTCATAAGATCACAATCTGTGGGTTAAGCATATCATTAAAATAATGACTGCATAACTGTTTATAAGATCCCGATCTCTGAAATGACCTCTTCTTCAAGTGTTTGCAAATCTGTTTGGCTGATCTCATTTAAATTGATGTGAGTATTGATAAAACGGTAGAAAAGTTTTAGAAAAGATGAGTCAAGCAGTCAAACAATGACATAGAGTTTTGGAAAGTAAATAAATATGATATGAAATTCATATTATGAATGATATGCGAGAATAAGCAAACATAATATGCTGTTCTCTCAATTTAATTGTTCAATAAATGAAATGCAAACTTAAAGTATTTCTTATTAGAATACACTGTACTTTAGAAGAGATCATAAAAGAAAAGTTTTACCATTTGAGTCACACCATTACAAGAAACTCCTCTTTTCAGATTAGAAGATAGTATGATATGATAAAACTCAAAGTTAAGTTTGTCTTTAAGAATACCTGTAATGCAATTATTAAACTGTAGAATAACTGCTATAAACTTTAGGGACTCTAACAGTGCATAAGAGTTAACAATTCACTCATTTCTATGACTTCTATGTTTTCTATGAGATCACTAACACTTCAATAACTAATTTCGTGACCTCTTATGTAAATATAATTCTCATTCATTAGATTTAGTGATTAGTTATTAATTTTCTTATAATATATTTGAGACCAAAAAGTAGTGTATTTATTGTGTGCAACGTTAGGCTTAACTGCAAATCAGTGCCAAAGAATAAATTGAGAGAAGAGAGAGAGAGAAAAGCTATTAATCGTATGCATTGACGGCATTGACGTCACAGTAAAGCAGAGCTGACTCTTAGCGACCGAAACGCCAAAACTCGAAATCTGAGTCTGAGTTCCCCTAAAAAAATAAGTCTAAACCTTAAACTGTTCGCAACGATAGAAGTGTTGTCTCACTCGTCAGCTTTTGATCTTCTGTTCACTTCATTCGGTTCTCTGTTGTGGCAAATGTTTGTCTCAATTCAATCACTGCTCATCTCAATCGAGATTTAAATTTATATCAATTTTAATATTATTTTGAGTCTAATTAAAGCCAACGATATATTCATTAAAGGGTTGACTCTTATTATCAAATATTTTATTATTATTTATTAATATAATTATTGATAATTAATATAAATATTAATATAAATACAAAAATGGGTGAAAACAGCAACTCTTCGACCAATAACTCATCGAATAATAACATTTCAATGCAGTCGACGGCAGACTATTTGGCACAACTTCTTAAGGATAGAAAACAATTGTCTGCCTTTCCCAATGTCTTCCTCCACATCGAAAGACTTCTCGACGAAGGTTTGTGTCCATTATTTATATCAATATTTCTCTTATTATTTCTCTTATTATTTTTGTTTTATTTTCGTTTTATTTTTGTTTTATCATATTTTTTGTTATCAAATATTATTTCAAACAATCAGTTATTTATGTATTTATTTATATATTTATTTGTTTATTGGGTTTTATCAATAATATTGAACTCAATTAAAGAAATACTGCAATAATTAATGCAAATCTAATGATAGGAAGAGTGCCATCAACTGAGTCAAGGCTTTACTATATTTGTATATTATTTGAATTAATGCTCTTTTTTTATCAAATAAAATTGTTATTTAACTCAAAACAAAGTGAAGCGAAAAGATGGCCATTCAGTGAGTTGTCGTTCGCTTACTATTCAAATGTTTTAAGTTTTGCTGAAATGGCATTGATTTTGATCTCAAATTAGATGTATTTTCACATAAAATGAGAATTTAGTTGAAATAGTTATATAAAAAGCAATTAAAAGCAAACAAATGTTGAAAGTATTGGATGTTATGGTTGTTATTGAAATGAGTTGTTGAATATATTGAAGGCGTGTCTTGAGGTGACCCCAACTCAATACTCAATATTCCTCTGCATCGCCCACAGCCCACAGCCCTTACTTTGATGTCTTGAGCCCATGTTATAGTGTAAGCCTTGCAGTGATTTCTGGTTTTTGTGCAACATTTGCAACATATATGTAGTTGTGATGCTCTGTTCGTTCCCTTTTCTAAATTGTTTCTCTCTCTCATTCATTTTCTCACTCCTCGTCTTTTTTTTACTCGTTTTTTATCCGACACTTGAACACAAATCTGTTCACTGAAGTGATAATTATTTGATAACTAAAAGCTCAATAGAGCTGACGATTACTTCATTGGTTTGTTTGCATAAGAAATGATATCATTAATGAAAATAAAAGGGAAGCGATATGTTTGAGACACAATAAATAGGCAAATAATGTTCAGCTGATTGTTTCTGTTATTGTTACCAATAATCTAAAAGCACTTCATTATAATGCATGTATGCGTTGGTGGCCTAACAGGCAAACCTGCATTAAACGTACCAAACCTTAAACCTTATCCTTGTATTTCTCCTACATTTAAATTGCTTTTAATCTATTTTTCGTCTCTATTTTATTTTGAACCCAATTTACATAATTGAAGGAAAACCTTTAGATTATGAAATAGTTTTTCACAAACGTAACCCAAAAATTGAAATAAGAGTTTTTAATTAAATAATATCTCTCTCGCGATAGTTACAAAGTAATAATTAATTAAAAAAGGAGTAATAATAGTAATAAATGACTAAAATAGTTAATATATATGTTGAATGTTAGGCATAAGAACCGTTAAGGCAGTGATGCGATGAAACTCACTTTTGCCACACTTAAAAACTTTCTTTTATTTGATTTGTCTCCGCATGGGTGCCAACTCAATGAGTATCAGGACATGGGTATAGACCTTGTTTTTAATGTTATATTGTTTTCTGGTCTAATGCAGTCGTAACGCTACTTAAGAATTGGCGAACACACCCACTCGTTCTTTGCAACTAATTTCTCAAATAGAATATCATTTGGTTGTGGTTTTACTTAAATTACATTTTCTCGCTATGATTGCAATGATAGCAATGATGTGATGATTGTTTCGATGCTTTCTTTTGACAATTTGTCGCACCAGAGGTTTAATAACTTGTAACATGTTTTCTGTTTAATTATACAAATTGTATAAATCTATGAATTGCTGTTTCATTTTGTTTGCATAACTGATCCCTTGTTTCTTAGCGATCACTTCCTCTTTGATTTGTTCATTTTTAAACACCTTATCAAACAAGTCTTTACTCTTTTTCTCTTACATTTTGTTATTTATGTCCTAAACTTTAATTATTGTGAACGACTGGCACTCATATAATATACAGTGGGAGAGAATATATTTCTTTTAGCTTTTAAAATGAAGGCCAACGCACATAAAATGCTTATCTCCTTATATTTCTTTTAGTTGTCTTTTCATTAAATATTTTCATATCATTTCATGTTTGAACATAAGTTGTAATTATATATAAATCTTAGTTAATTAGAAACAAATAAAAGATATTTGATTCAAATCCTTGGATATGAATTAGTAAACAATACTATATCTCAATGTCTGGATATTAGAGAAAGATATCGTTTTTTTTATAGAACTGCATATCATTCGTAATCCTTTTGATGACAAGTTTAACCCTAAAGTTTGCGTTTGGATTAGAGGACATTTACATCGATAGATAAAAAAATTGTTTTCTAAAGTGGTTACACTCGAAAGCACTCAATTTTTTTATCACTTTTAATGCATTTCTGATTACATTTTTAACGCAGATTTTGTTATATAAAAGGAATTAATAAAGAAAACATCTGATATCAAAAAAGGCAATTGTAGAAAATCAGTGTTGACATTAAAGTACTTGTATTCAAGATTACTTCCATTGATATGTTTTCTTCTATACATGACATTAATTGGTTTACTTTAAATTCATTTTTTACCTCAACTTAATAGCATTTTTTCTCAATTCAATAAAAGCCAATCAATGCTCTTCTGATTGAAGATTTAAAAATTTTTGTCATATGTAAACATAATTTTCATTTGAATATTTGAATTAAATGAGGACCGAATAGGAAATGAGATTTCTTTTATTCTGTCCTTTTGTTATGCCTTTAATATTAGTTTACTATTTGATAAAAACTTGTTTGCAATTTAATCATACATAACATCGCATAACATAATTATGATCTCAATCATTATGTGTTACTTATTATGTGATTTAACAGCAATCATGCAATCCTTTAAATCACATGTTATTGTATTTTTAAAAGAGAAATATGATTGGAATCAATTTTTCCATTTTAATAATTCAAAAGTTGAAAACTATTTTTGTTTTTATTTTTGTGGTTTGTGTAATAATTTTCACATATATTTACGACTTTTAAATCCAGACATTTTTATTTATTTTGTTTTACTTTTCAAAATAGTGTAAAGTCTCTAATATTAACGTCTATTTTAATTGACAGAAATAAATAAAGTTCGCGGAAATTTATTTCAAATAAATGGTGTCGAGAAGAAACCTCTAACTCTACCCGAAGCGGATGGTCCAGCGGTCTCACGACAGGAAAAGGTTTACGTCCCGGTTGAAGAACATCCAGAAGTGAGTTTTTCAAAAACAATGTTAACAAATAGGTTCTATAGTCAAATGTTGTGATAATTACTCTAAACTTATCATTTTTTTAACTTTAGTACAATTTCGTCGGTAGAATTCTGGGGCCAAGAGGTATGACTGCTAAACAACTGGAACAGGAAACTGGGTGTAAAATTATGGTTAGAGGACGCGGCTCTATGAGAGACAAAAAGAAGGTAATTCTTGTGCTTTATTATAAAATGTTTATTCATGATAATGATTGGCTCTATTTATTAACATTACTGCAACTTTTTGTGAAGGATTAATCTCTTTTTTAACTAATTTTGTAAGTGGAGTAAAAAACTTTATTTCTCTCTGAAAATAACAATAAGTTAAATAAAAGATTAAATGAACGCAAAACTAATTATTGATGTGATGTTTGTTACGTTGTTCAGGAAGAAGCAAATAGGGGTAAACCCAATTGGGAACATCTCAATGACAAACTGCATGTACTCATCACAGTCGAAGACAGTAATAACAGGGCGAACGTCAAAATTCAAAGAGCTGTCGACGAGATAAAAAAACTTTTAATACCAATAGTAAGCGAATAATTATATATTAAATGCATATCTGAATCAATTGTTATTAACAAAACATATGATAAATATTATCAGACCGATGGCGAAGACGAGCTGAAAAAGCGGCAACTCATGGAATTGGCAATTATTAACGGAACGTATAGAGACAGCAGCCAAAGAAATAGTAAGCTCTCAAGAACTGGTTTAATGGAATTCAATAGTATTAACAATTTTTTATTAAGTCGAACAATGTATGCAATTAGGTATTGACGCCGAACAGTTCCACAAATTGACTCCAATACCGGTTGCACTGACGACGCCATTAAGACATCATCACTCAACACCGCTTGGTGCGCCGCTTATTATTAGTTCGCGACAGTTCACAGTGCCAACCAGTGCATCAATGCTGGTCAATGGCAGTGGTCCGCCACCGCTTATAAGTCCGGCCGATGCACAGCTGCTTTACGCTCCCTATGACTTCCATTCACAATACGCTGCACTCACATCGCCCTCAGCTCTTCTGGCAGAATACCCCACAACACACACCGGAACGACTGTTATTGATTCGCTCACTTCTACGGGTGGGTTATTCGGGAGATGAAAAATTTTTTATTAGAAACCTTTTTTAATTGTCTCAGAGCTATCATGATTTTGAGTCTCATGAAGTCTTATATGAGCTGAACTGTGATAAATGTTAGAATTAATTTTATTTTTATTTTCATGGGTTCTCTACAAATCATTTGATGGCTTATAAGATACAGTAGTTTTGGTTCGAATTTTTTAGAGTACTGCTTAATAATCAAGAGTTATAAATCCTAAACCCGGTCATGAATTGGCGCTTAAACCCATCTCTGATGCATTCTTTACGAAAGGGTCCATTCACTGGTCTATTATTTAATATCTATTAATAAATAGCTGAGCTATATATAGAACTTAAGATATGTTAAATCTCAAAATGTTTTAATCTTTTGGATTCAATTTAGTTGAATTCTGTTTTAGTTTCTTGCAATTTATTGTTATTATAGATATCAGAAGATTATTATACTATAATTATATAAGTTTTAATTTAAATGAATTGTTGATTTGAAATATACTTAATTTGTATTTACAATTGGGACCAACGATAATAAGTGCCAAAACTTTATTTTTAGTCATCGTTTAAGAATTATTGCAGTACTCTATAAAATGGCAGCTATTGATGAATTATATTTATTTTTAACTCAAGTTGAAAATTTTGAAATTGTTTTAAATCTTAAATAATTGTGCATTGGATTGAGAAGATATGCTTTTTATATATATATATATTATATATTTATTTGTTTTATTTGAAGTCATTAAATATTTACTACAGAATAAGTTCCGAAACACCAAAATCTATATATTTTAGAGTTTAATTAGAATTAGAGAAAAGTTACGAATTATTTAAATTGAGTTGAAATGAATTAAATTATTAAATAAATGATTTTTAAATAGAATTATTGGTTTTGATCGGAATTTATTTGAATAATAATTTAAAAATAAGTTACAAACTATTGATTATTTAAAAGATAGTGTCTATCATCAAAATAATGTCTTATGCAATAGAACTAATGCTTTTAATTATTCTTTACTAATTCACCTCAACCCCAACTGCAATATGCAGGTACTGCTGGAAAGGAAAAAAGACAGCGTACCACCACCACTAACCGATTCCTGCCGTATGATACGGTCGCAACACAAAGGCCCGCGTCTTAGAAGCCCTTCTCTTTTTATGAGATTTATATCTCCTCTCATTAATCACAAGGTTAGTAATTAATAGTAATCAATATATAGCCAGAAATTCTATTCACCCCTTTTCCTTATTGTAATTTCTCTTTCAAATCATGTTTTCTTTTTTCAATGCTTAAGCCTTTCTTTTGTTTTTATTATTCTTTATTTGATTAATTTGTAAAATAATATAAAACATTTTGGTGACAATATGCTGGCAGTCGTCCACGCAATTATGCAAATGTTAGACATATTTAGTAATTATAACTGTTTTAAGTGAAAAGATGTCAAACTAATTAACTTGAGATTAATTGACATATTTTGAACTGAACGGTCACATATATTACTTGTTGTATAATTTCCTCACAAACAAACACATGTACAGAAATCAAGTTTTGTATAAATTGTTTATTGTTTTTTAAAGTGTACCTCATTATTGATATTGAGAATTGACTGCTCGCTCATATATTTCAATTTGTAATAAGATCTCAATTTGATATTTTTGTATTTGTAAGTTAAGTACATTTCTTTAAAATTGTATAAATGGTTCAATAATTTTGTTTTGTTTTGCAAATCAGTTAATGGTGACTACTATTGGCTGATATTTACCACAATTTTTGCTCTTATGTTTGTTAAGCTTTGTTTTTACAAGTGTTGCATTTTCTTTATTGGAAAATATTGTAATTCTTTGTTTTCTTTGATTGTAAATTAAATTTAAAGAAAAATTGTGTCATTTATGAAACATGACTGCCAGCCCTTAATTGAATAGTCATATTCATAAACAGTAGAGAAAATTGGTTATTAATTGTTAATTTTGTTGTTTGCTTTTTAACTCTCACTGCTTTGACTTATTATTTCTTTTCTATCACTTAACTGTCATTATTTGAAAACTAAAAAACTTATACTTTAAACAAATATTTTAAACAAATGACTAACTTTTATTGTCTTTTCTCTTTTTATATTGACATCTGCCTAACAATAACAGCCAACTCCACATATATTACAACCTCAATCATGAGAGCTGAGACTGTGACTGCTACTAACCCTTCACTGGCGACGGCCACCAATTCTTCACCTGTTGTATTATTACTTCCACTAATGGCTAGAACTCACAACTCTATATACAGTGCTGTTGGAAAACTCATTTGTCTCAAATTGGAGTCATTATTAACAGAGTCTCACATATTAAATATTTCTATAGCATGTCTGTTGTCGGTCTGTCGTCGGACTATAATCTGACTCACATTTTACTAATTGCCAAACTATAGAACAATACCTTTAAAACTATAATTTTAAGTTACGGTAATATTCAAATGGTTTGAATTTAATATAAATACTAAATACTCACCAAATTACTGATCACTAAAGGGTTACCAAAATCTCAGTCTTAGCCGAGAATCACTTTTCCTTAATTACAGCTCTTTTTAATAGAATGTTTGCGTTTGAAATGATGGCCAAAATTATGTAATATAATGATTGCCAAACAAATTGTTGTGCAGCTCACGAGTCAGGACCTGTTAATGAGTACTTTAAATAAGTTATATTCAGAATTAGATTACAATTTATCACAAGTGCATTCATTGCAATTATTTCACAAATGGGTACTTAATTTAATTAAACTGACATAAAATTAAGCAATTTTTAAGAGTACAATATTTGATATATTAGTGAAACTTTGTTGTGATCAGACTTCAAACAAATACATTTTTAAAAACTAGAGTTAATTGAAATGATCTGAAACTCTTTTCGTCCATTTATTGCCTTATTGTTATGACAGCTCATTATTGTTAATCAATTTCTAAGCCTTGAGTGGTTTGTGAATTTCGAACATTTTGTGGTTTTATTAATTTTAATTTAAGTAATGAACAAAAGGCAGCCATAATTTAATATAATATAATATTAATTTTGATTGAATCTCGTGTTGTATTGTCCTTTAGTTTAGAGTTTATTATTATTATATTTGTAATTATATTATATAATTCTAGTGCATAACAAAAGATAATTAGCTGTACATAATATAATCATATTTTGTCATTGAGACGCAGCTATTATTTATACTTAAATCACAACAAATCAAATGATGCACAACATTAACTATAATATAATAGATATTTGCGTTGAACTTTCGATAAGATGAACAAATATTTAATTCATATTTCATGAACTTATAATTTATTTGCAATATTACTCGAAAATCATGTCTTAAAAGGCGTACAATTTTTTCTTAAACTATTTTTATTTTATCGAAAGTTCAATGTATTATTGAAATGATCTTTCTCTCGAAGTGCCAATAATTTGAAGCTTACATTATCCTTGAGTTATATAAATGAATATATTTATATTATATCTAATAGACTATGTGTAATACCAATTAATCACAGTCGAGATAGAATCGGAACGCGTGCCATAATCACATTTGTAGCACATCTACTATAAGATGTGCTTTATTTACCTTATTATGAGTAATGAGTTTGAGTACACTATCCGTCCAGTTGATGATTAGCGGCAATAAGACATAATCCTAAATAAAGCCATTAGAATGATGTGGATTTTGCAGCTTATTTTCTTTTTATTTATATTGTATTTCAGCCCAAATAATGTCTTTTACTTCATTATCGAGTGATGTTTTCTGCCTTAACTTAATGTATATTTAGTGCAATTTAGACGAGAGTTCTCTTAAGAGTGCATTTCATGTTATTCGCACACACATTGTTACAAATGAATCTCATTTGATTAGAATCATAATAAATTGATTGATTGATTACTTTCTATGCAATTCATAAATGCATCAGATCTTACATTTCAAGAGTTTCTACTGTTGTGTTCCTAAAAACGCTAACTTTTTCTCAATTTTGTTATAACTTAATTACATATTTTATAACATTTGATGCAATATTTATAAAATCTTTTGAAAGCAATATAAAGTTCAATTGTCTTACAAGAAAAAGTAAATCTAGTTTTCATTAAATTTACTAAAATTTGTTATGTTTCCACATAATATGTGACACAATCTAACATTGTCTTTGATTTATTTCTACAAATATAAGCTTTAACTCACTTATACAGGTATTATTAAAATGTCTTAATTGGGAAAACTATTGGTATAAATATGTCCCAAAACTACATTCGCTTAGAAAAATGTTTTATATTATTAACCTTTACCTAAAATAGATACTAAAAGCTACCGGTTTTAAGTTTTTTTCTATTTGTGTTGTATTCTCCGTGCTCTGGAAATAGTTCATAAAAACTTTATTTAAATACCAGTGAAATGAGTCTTTTTTACAGTTTAAAACTTTTACATTTGAGAAATTTAGAAACTTTAGTTTATAACGTTTTTATACACATATTTTATTGAGTTTGGTATTCAATGAAACTAATTTTTTGTTATTCACACTAAATTCACATAAATGGTGTTTAATAGCTATCATATAAAATGTAAATTTTGTAAAAAAATACAGTTTCATTATTTGTATTATCATGTAATAAGTCACAGTACATTCTAAACTGACAGAATATAACACAAATAGAACTAAACTCAGAACCGGTAAACTCTGGTTTCTATTTTAGGTAAAGTACGCAAATCTGTAATTATATAAAACAATTTTCTAAGTAAACAGTATTTTAGGATATACTATACATACACACAGTTTGTAACTTAAGCTTAATTATGTTTTTCAATGTTTTTCTTGAGCTTAATTCTATTAATTAACTCATAATGTATAAGAACTTCTTTTTCTTCTTAATTTGAGAATCAATTAATCTTAATCTTAATCAATGTAACTTTGAATAACAGAAATGCTTGTAATTCATATATTAATAGATGGTGTGACTGTATTAACAAAACTTCTCTTATTTGAAAACTTGGTATCTTTTCTTTATTAACTTTTTTGTCGGATTATATTATGAGACTTGCAATGCTTCCTACTGTGAGCTTCAAACTGAAAGACACTATACGTATAGTCACGCAAACTAATAAAAACTAATTATAGTTGATATTAGACGACACCGAAAGTAATAGCATTAAAGTTACAGACCTTACAAAACCTTAAAATGAAACAGCGATACAACTATTTAAGGATAACCGAAATGGATCGCATCCGCCTGTTTACTATCCGATGATTTGTGAAGAGCCCGAAGCAAATGATGGAGGAATCGTGTACTCATTGTTTCATTTGTCCATTTCTCGCATCTTTCGATTCCTGTCTGTAATTCATCTTCATTTCTAAAACTCTATCAGTACTTTAGCAGTGAATGCGTTACATTTCTCGCATAGAGTTTTGGATACCACTCCTCTTCTAGAGCTTACTTCTTATTTCTTTCTTTGCTTCCAGAAAAGAATGTCAAATAATGAGTAATGACATTGAAGCACATTTTGCCGCTCATAACACATTACATTGTAGTAGTATTGGTACTAACCATTAATTGATCCGTTCACTCGTCTCTCTCCCTCTCCTATGTTCTCTGTTTCTTTAAAGAAAGCCTAAGAATTTTACAGCACATATATTTTACACAACTTGAGAGCTATGTTTGAGTGTATATAAAATGTATGCACAAAAGGCAATCTCAATCATTCTCAATCAATCAAGATCTCTATTGGTAATGCTTCCCACTGGAATTCTAAGACATGAAACTCCAATTTGATCAATTTTTCGTTAGCTCTACTTTTGCTGCAGCTTTGCTCTCAATGATTGCGCAAAGAGGCGCAATACAGAAGCTCTACCTCTCATGAGATAAAGCAATGTATTTAATACCTATACTGCTCTCATTGCTATTATCAGCAAAATTGCTTTCAAATACAATTTGACATTCCTTTTATAATTAAAGATCTAAGTCGTTAATACACTATCATTTACTTCATTAATTAACATAATCAATGAAATGTAGTTTAGCTGTCAATATATTCCCTCAAGTTTATAATATATAACAACTTGTCATTTTCGACGTGTTTTCATTATACGATTCATACGATTCATGTCGAACTAGACTTCAGGCATCAAATATTTTCCTCAAAAGTGAAAACACTGTATACGGTTGTAAGTGAATTGCTTTTAGACTTTAATATCAGATAATCACAGGTTATTTAATATGCTATAAATGTCCCTTTAATTGAGACGTTCAGTATTAGATTTGCGCGAAACGTTTCCATTTGTTTCATATCATTAAATATTTTATAAATCAGTTTTTAAAATTCGTTTCACTTTTTTAGACATAGATAAATATCTTTTGAATTATTAAATTGAAAAAATTAAATCAAAATTCCCTAAAGTTTATCAAAGTTTTTACAATTTAAAAGCTTTTTTAAGCTTTTAGTTCTGAGACATTATTGAAT
>JAQGCH010000789.1:0-19564 GCA_034699485.1 Nanhermannia elegantula | reverse complement strand
GAGTGATGTGATACCAATGCTTGCCTTAAATTCATGATGAGTTTTGTGAATAAGTTTATAAACAGAACTTAAATGAAGAAATCGATGCGTATAATAAAAGCCCATTTCTTGCCATAAAGAAAACACTATTAAATCTCGTAATAAATAAATTAGAGATTTTGAATCCATCTTTAAATTCAAATTACTTTCAATGTATAAACTTTTTCTCAAATGATAGCAACCGATCAAAATCGGAGGTGAAATAATCAACTGATTTATCAGAACTTTCAAAGCAATTGAAGAAAATCGATTGCAATCAATAAGATTCGATCGATCTTTGAGTTTGTATTTACTTATAAACAAAGGGTTTCCCGTTATATCAGTGACCATATAAATGAGTCCAACCGTCCAATAAGTTAATATGTAAATCAATAAAGTGACTGAAATTTGAAATGTATTAAAATTGAAATAAGAGATAGAACTTTAAACTTTAAACTACTGCATACAGACCCCAAACAAATAAGTTGTATTCTTGACAATCAAACATTTCCAATGAAATAATGTTTTTATTTAGTTTGTGTTCACTTTTGCAGATCTTTAAATATAATTAACTTAACCTCATTTTAATTTTATCTTAATTATAAACCTCTATGTCTTGTTTTGTTCGGTTTTGTTAGTCATAAGTTATTTTGTTTTGTCAAATAAGTGATAAGTTTTTTTCGAAACTATTGTCAAATCTTAATGATAATCAATTAAGTTGAATGACTTGAGGCCTATTTCTTATAAATACATTCAAATCATTCCATCAGAGCATTCACTGGATCTAAAAATGCGTCAAAAAATATTTTAAATAAAATTGATTAAGACATGAATAGCTTTTACAATCAAAAGTAGCGGAAACAGAAAAATTATTACAAAGATATTTATTTAAATTTATTTATTTGGAAAATGAAATCATAAACACATTAATTGCTTTTAAACAAGATTTAGTTATATTAATAAAATAGCATTCTTTGGTGCATTCTTTGATTCATCAGAGATAAGAGTCGTGTAAATAATCCAAAATTCCAATTATACCAAAGTTTTTATTAGACTTTAAGTGATGCAAATCATGCATTTTAGTAGTGGCTAAAAATGGCAAATCATAACCGCAATGAACTAAAACGCCATAAGAAGTGCTCATAAAAATCCATATCCATTGTGTCATTACATGAGAACCTAATAATGTTGGGCTCAATAATGTTGGCAACAAATTAGACAATATATGTTCCAAAGGATGACAATATAATGCTGTTATAGCTATAGGGCTCGTATATTTGTGATGTTGTTTATGAAAACGAGTGTAAAGTTTTGGACAGTGAAGAAGTCTTAAGAAAAGTCGTCAATTCATTAATGCAATTATATATGGGTTCGGACTTACCGATGAAAATAGTAAAACAAAACTTCTTCGATCAGAATAAATAAAATAATATCAATAATTATTTTATAAAGTTTTGGAACTGCGGGGCTCTCATCAAATCCAACCATTCTTTTAACATAAAAGCAAATCATTATGAATGGCACCGAAACTATTGTCTGATTTACAATCACTTTATTTATTACTTTAGATTCAATTCGAGTCAACTGTAAAACAAAGATTAAAAGCTATCTTAAAGTCTAATTAATAATTAATTAATTGCTTAAAATTTGATGAACTAATAGTTATTAAACAGATTAAACATTACATTAAAAGTTTTTAAACTATTTTTATTTTATACTGTATTAAAACTTTTGGCTTAAACTATAACCGAATCTTATGAATAATATCTATATATGAAATGTATTATCATTTCAGACCATAATGAAGTGAAAAATGCAAAGAATATGGAAAAAAAACTTATGGTATTTTGTTTATTAAATCAAATTAATAATAGCTTTAAGTTATGAAAAGTTATAAGATCTTCAATGGTTTGACTTAAAGTCTCTCAAAACTGTAATTTCATTGAATAATGTGATAAAAATTGATATAAAGTACTGTAATCTCTGCTTCAAATAGAATTGAATGCAATAATAAGTGAATGTTTGAGTCAAACAATGCATTTGAGTGTCAAAGAGTGAAAGAGATCTCTTCATAAACTAACTGTAAAATTGAATCCAAACGACTGTTATTCAAATCCATTCGAATTGACTTTTGTTTTGAGAAAACATTTCATTTCAATAAAATTGAAACCGAATTAAAACTAATTTTGGTTTCAATTATAAAATAACAAAAAAATAGTAAAATTCATTGAAAACAACAACAAAAAGTGTTTACATATTAATTAATAATTAAATAAATTAAAAAAATTAATAAAATTATTAATAATTAAAGTAATAATAATAATAATATATATATAAAGAATGAGTTCGAGCACAACCACAACCACAACAACTATGACCTCAACTATGACCACATCAATGACCCCATCATTGACCTCAACGGCAAACAACTATTCGAATACATCCCTATTTGTGGCAGATTTGGGTTCAGACGTAACCGAAGCCATACTTTTTGAGAAGTTCTCGAGCTGTGGACCAGTGGTGTCGATACGTGTCTGTCGGGATTTGATTACGAGAAGAAGTCTTCGCTACGCGTACGTCAACTTTCAGGACTCGGCCGACGCGGACAGAGCTCTGCAGACATTGAATTTGGATTATGTGAACGGCAGACAAATGCGAGTCATGTGGTCTCTGAGGGATCCGTCCCTTCGCAAGTCAGGCAAAGGAAACCTTTTCATTAAGAATTTGGACAAATCTATAGACAATACCATTCTGTTCAACACTTTCTCCGCTTTCGGGACTATAATGTCGTGTAAATTGGCCGAAGACTTAAATGGTTTGAGTAAAGGCTTCGGTTTCGTTCACTTCGCGTCTGAAGAGTCGGCCATTAATGCCATCGAAAAAGTGAATGGAATGACACTCAATGGCAAAAAAGTATTTGTCGGCAAATTTGTGCCAAAACACGAGCGAATCACTGTTTGCAATAATAAGGGAAACGCTTTCACTAATATTTATGTCAAAAACCTGACCGAAGTATTTGATGACCAAATGTTGCGCCAATTGTTTGAGCCGTTCGGCAAAATTGTGTCCATCAAAGTGATGACTGACAGCAACGGAAAGTCTAAATGCTTTGGTTTCGTGTCTTTCGAAGCGTCAGAAATGGCTGAGAATGCGTGCAAAGGACTGAACGGCAAACAAATGGCGAACGGAAAGAGTCTTTATGTGAGTCGCGCACAAAAGAAAGCCGAACGACAGCAAGAATTGAAACTAAAGTTTGAACAAAGCCAACAAAAACGAATGGATCGCTATAAAGGCGTCAATTTATACGTTAAATACTTGGACGACGCCATCGATGACCAGAGACTATGTCACGAATTTTTGTCATTCGGTAAAATCACTTCTGCAAAGGTTATGACCGACTCATTGAATCGCTCGAAAGGCTTCGGATTTGTTTGTTTCTCAACACCGGAAGAGGCACAAAATGCAGTCAATCAAATGAATAACAGAATTATAGGATCGAAACCATTATATGTTGCGATCGCTCAGAGAAAAGATGACAGAAAAGTATATCTAAAGTCACAACAAATGCAACGAATTGGTGGTTCAGAACTGCGAATGCAGTTAATGGCAGTTCCATCGGTTGCACACCAACATCACCCACATCCACACTCGCATCCCATTCCAGCGACCGCTGCCATGGCTTTTGTGGCCAATCCTGCGATGGCTATGAATGCATTCGGGACAGGAATGGGTTCAGGACTGTAGACACGAATGCCTCACTCTTGGAATGACATGAGACGTAACCGTCGCATAAAGTTTTATTAATTTATTGATTTAGTATATAATCATATTTTATTATCATAAGTATTATGAATATTTTCTTTTTTATGTTCAGAATTTATTTTTCCATAACTTTATTTTGAAAATTCTGTGAATTTTTATTAAATATTGTATTTGATATTTAACAGAAGCTCCAGTAATTGTATTCAATTAAATCAATTGCTCCTTTACTTTCATTTGCATACCACTTAAGGACTGATTCTATAATTTTTTTTATGATTAAACGAATAAAGTGAGACTCAGATAGAATCGAAAGCTAAAAAAGGGAAAATCGGGACTTAAAGGAGGATAAACTTTAAAGGAGTTTCAAAAATTGTATTTGAAATATATTCAAAGTTCAATATTCCTATAGAAAATTAGAGTTTAGACCAGCGGTTTCCAAACTGTATTTACTCGCGACCCACAGTTTGGAAACCTCCGGTTTAGACCAACGTATAAAATACTAAAATTTAATAAAAAAATATTTTGAATAACTTTCTTACACTTTTGTTTCCATTTTGTATTTTATACTGAGTAAAAAATTTGGGCTTCTTTTGATCGATTATTATGAATAGTAATCCAATTGTCCAATAAGTCGTTATTTGAATAAATGAAGTCACTGTTGGATAATTAGATGTGATTTACAGATAGTTTGAATTTAATGAAAACCTTATCCATAATTAGAAAGCGAAGAGAAATACTGCCTGTAGCGTAAAAACAATAATCACATTAGACTTACCGAATACTGTTAAGAGAAAGTTGGATCCATTCAAATAATCATCAATTGATTCGTATGATATCTGCAAATTATTTTCTAAATATTTAGATATCAAGTAACTGAACATTATTTAAATAAATATAAATTTCGATGTCATTGAATATCTTTCTGTCAAAAACTTTATTGAAATTCTTTAAAAATGAATACAAAAAGTTAAGTATAAAAGAACCCAAAATATATCTTAATTACATTAAACTTTAAAGTAAATTATAGTTCATATGGTTTGATATAAATCGCAATTTAAAAATTAATAAATAAATAGTTATCTTATAAAGAGGAAGTATTGTTCAAAGATTTAATTATAAATAATTGGTTTTATTTGCTTCCAATTAATAATTAATTAGAAGAATAGCTAATCTGTCTTCAAAATTAATTGACTAACTCTATGATATTTAGAACAATAAGAAGCTAAACCACTATACAACTGTATATAAGGCCATTGACCGCATTAGAGGCCAGAATATGGTCAATGAAGCCAAAGCCAAACCACTCCTTAGTTTTAGAGGACAACTGATTAAAACGGTTGAAAAACTGGTTTTAAGTCTAACATATTTTGAAAGATGATTATAATTAATGAGTTCATGTTAATAAACATTTAACATAACTGTTACTATAAATGCAATCACTTTATTATATAATGTCATCTCTGAACAAGTGTCACATCGATTAATGAACTAATTGCAAATGTTCTTGAGTTTAGCTTTTATTCACAGCTAATTGGAGTTCGCATCACATGATTCAGTTTCTTGAAAACCAAAAATCACATTAACTGACAGTTATTGTAATGTTGAGCACAACTCAACTAAACAAAACACCGGTTAAACTTTTAAATTATGAAACTTTAAGAATCGGAGTCTAAGTCCTTATCGTTTGTAATAGTGAACAAATTAGAAGCTGCAGAGTGTGAGTCATAGAATTGTCTTCTCTGTCCTCTATGTTTAACAGCACTTCTGACAGGACTCGGAGTTTTGTATTTATCAATACTGGTGGCACCGAAGTTGTCATAGCCCTGGAATCCTAAAACAGGACTTCCAGTAAAGAAATCGACATTAAAGGGACCGAATTGATTAGGCTCACTGTCATCTTCGCTATTACTCTCAGAATTAGGCGTATAGTCGTGTAAGACTTGCTCTGATTTTCTATTATTTTGTTCGTTGTTTTCATGCGCATAATTAGGAACGTTATTACTCGCAGATTCGTCATCAGAGTAAATCCCGCCACGAATTATCTCAAAATTACCACTTCCTAGTATTCCATACTTATGCTGTTTTCGACTTTCATCTGGAGAATAGTTGTTATCATTATGTTTGTGATGTCGAGACGCAGATAAAATTGACGGAAATCTATTTTCTAAATCGTCAAAATTAAACAGAGGAGAAATGTTTTCATTGTTTGTGCCCTCAGAGTCACCGCTATCAGTGTCTTCTCTCTCTTCTGGCATAAATGACCTTTCATTAAATGGTATATAACGAGATTCTTCTGTATTCAGTTCTCTCTCATCATTCTTGTGATGCTTTAACTGTTTGGGAAAAGTATAGCTATAATTATTGTCAGAAAAGTTGACTGATTTCAAGTGATTTGAGTTGTTTTGAAGTGACGCTAATATACGATCAGTCAATTTAGGGTTTAATTCACTTTTCCTTTTGTTGATTTGTTTTCTCGGATTTAGTTTTGAATTGCGATTATTGAGAGCGGAATAAAAACTTTCACGTTTTACGCGTTCGTTGTTTGGAGAGTTAAACCTTCTCACAGGTAATGGCAATTTTAAAATAGACGGCTGTACTCCAGGTCCGTATTCGATTTGATGGACGAAATCATCGTTCAATCCCAAGAACCTAATGGCAGACTCTAATGAAGGCAAAGCGATTTTCATTGAAGCCGAAGTCTCTAGTGGTAAACCCATTGGTCGCTTTTCATTACTAATAGGAATTCGAGACAAAATTTTCACTGGTATTCCAATTTTGGCATTTTCTTTGACAGATTCGGGTACTTTTCTTTGACCGCTCTTCATGTTTGAGATGGACTCTAATAGAGGGTCGATAAACACTGGAATATGTTTTGGATCACTTTTCACTGCATTTGATAACTTGATCACTGACTTAACTCTATCGTTGCTTAACTTGAGATTTGAGTTCATATCAACATTAGCTGAAGGCTTGGGAATGATTTCAGCATTTTGACCGTTATTTTTCATAAAAATATGATTTATTCCTGACTGTGACTGTGATTCTATGACAAAACCTGCGCCATCAGCTGCCAGCTCAACATTTGTATTAAAATCATTGACTATTCCAGGCGGTGGTGGAAAGCCTGGCAGTCCGTCATGCGGCATTCGCATTATATTCTTAGGAATTGTATCTGAGGACAAAGCTGTATATTCATCGCTGGCTGTTTTGACGACATCGTACTCTACATCGTAATCAGGTGTGAAATCATCAAATCTAGTCTTTCTTCCGCTACTATTATCCACTATTAGTAAAGTCTTCTTATTGTTAACATTAGACGATGAGGTGATAAGATTTGAACGACTAGTTGGCACTTCCCTTACTTGAGAAACGCTTGATTTACTCGTATTATTTGACACCTTATTTTCCACTTGAGTTGACATTTGACGCTTTTCTAGATAACAATATTACTCTTAATTACTTTGTTTAATGTGTTTAATAATATATTTTAAACTTTTTGTTTTTTAAAGTCATGATCTATTATAAGAAGTAGTATAGAGCATAAGCTAAGCTTGAGCTGGGACAGGCTTAGCTCAAGCTGAAACTCCCTTTTCAACCAAAAGTTCATAGCTGTGAGTTTCTGTGCTTTTCTTTCAATACTTAATAAATAGTATATTAAAATATTTTCAAAATCTATTTGGATATTCAAAGTCCTAAATAATATTTTATTTCAATAGATATTTTTAACCCTTTTAACCTTAAAGTAAATTATGAAATAATTTTCGAGTAGAAAAATAAAACTTTTGATTGAAAAATTTGATTTTATTTTTTTAGCTTGCTAATGTGCATCCTAAAAAGTCAAGCTCAAACTCAAACTCATATAAAATATGCTTATGCTGTACACTAATTATAAGTAAAGTATGCATTAAAAATAATATCAATTAATGAATTGAGACGAGGGTTACTCCAAAATTTCCGGTTTATTCTTATGGATCTCTAACGGATATGCAGTATTGTACTCAAGTTTCAGTTGAATAAAAATGAATTGTAGGATACATTTTGGACGGATATTAATTATTTACTAACTTGTGACTGCCCTTACATTGAATTTGTACTTAAATGCATTATATATCACACTTAAAACCATCGAACAAGTTATTATAGTTATTACAAAAGGAATGAATTATGTTATGCATTAACTAAAATTTGGTTGATTTGAATTGTGTTAATGCAACAAAATTTACAACTCTTTAAATATTTAAGTTTAAAATATAATTAAAACATAAATTAAATGCTGTTTTGAAGATATATATTTTCCATTCAATTAAATTGACACTAAATTCGTAATTAATAGTAAACATAGAATATTTGCGGCTCATTTCACATCTATTTCATTAGACATTAATTTTTTAATTTAATTGAATGAAAAAACTATTATAATTTTAATGAATTATAATATTTGCAATTTTATAACTTTTTATAAAAGTACAGGTTTTTAATATAATAGGAATGCTTGAGTCCAGTTTGTATGGCATTGACATTAATCACATTAATAATAATTAATTCTTATATACATTTATTTTTACATTTAAGTAAAGTTTGTGAATAACTCGGAAGTTTCAAAACATAATTTGAAAATTCATTTTAAATTGTCTGCTAAAAAGTTTCATTTATAATAAAACTAATATTTTTTATTCCGCTTTCGAAAGTCTGTCGGACTTAAGCTTTTAGTAAAATATAATTAGAAATTACAAATGGTGTCAAATGATAAAAATATCTGAATATTTTTTATTTTGAAGCAAGTAATTGATTGATTTTTTGAAATTGTCGAAGAGTTCTTATTGTTTGTAAACGAAATCGAATTTAACTTTTAAAGAATAAAAATAATTATTGAGCTATTGCTTGAATACAATTCAATATAAAAATATAAGTCTATTACATATTTGAATTTATTTTTTGAATGCATGACTTGTTATTAAAATGATTTTATAATTAAGAAGCTATTAGTTTCGCATATTTTAGTGAAAAGTTTATAATTTTGACTTTTAATATGACACCAATTTAAAGTCATGTCACGAAAAGGATTGTATGATAGATTGTTCTAAGTTTAAACATACAATACAACTATACTGTATGTAATAGTTTTTCACGAAAAACTTTATTAAATTTTAATTAAATCGTTGGAATTTATCTAATTTAATAATAAAGTAATGACCGAACTATTAATATATTTAGGGATTATTGGCCTTAATAATGGTTCGATGGGTTTTGAATAACAATATTTGATATTAAATAAATGAAATACCTTTTGCTTTGAGGGCAGCTACAGTTGTGATGACAATACCGGCCGCCACAACAATTAATACGAGTACAACTTCCCATTTATTTTTGATTTTCATTTTCCTGCGACCGAATTCTCGTCTTTCCCTTGAATGAGACATTTCATCAAATATTTTCAACTTTAATTCACAAACAAATCAAATAGTTTTTAAATCACAGAATTGAATATTAGTATAGAATATAATTTTAATTCTGAAAGTTTTCATTAGGAACTAATAAGTTATAAAATTTATTGTTAAAGTTATATTTCTTTATAATGTGAAGCAATACTAAAACATAAAATTCAGTTTTTAAGTATCAGACAGTTGTTTGAGAGAAACAAAACTAAACGAATGACAGTTTACACTGACTTTACTGAAGAGTTACAACAGGATTAAGTTTGCAGCTAATCATTGAACCAAAACATAAGACACATATTTCTATGGAAGCGTAGCCTAACTCAAGAACATATTACAATATCTTATTGAACTTCATAAATAATAAACATGTTTATGTTCTGACAAAATATTGATCATTATTATCAGTTCCATCGCTTGAGGGTAAAGAAGTACCAAAAGTACTTTTTGTCAAATGAGGAACAATCGAGTTGTTTGCCGAAGCAGTTCTAACTCAGGGCTATTCTTTATTTTTGACATTTCAAATATGGTTCATAAGTGGATATACATTAGGATTGTGTGCGAAAAACTACTAATCAATAAATTTCAATGAATACTTAAATAGTAATAACTGTTAGTTTAACAAAAATTCCTCAAATCCTGTTTGAGAAATAAAGAATAACTTACTTTTATTTAATATAATCGTCTCAAGAAATAATTGTCGACTTAGGGAAGGAACAGAAATACAGGAAATACAGTTCTGTTCATCAAAATTACACAAAAAGTTAGCGACAGATAATATTATTGTACGGATTCTTGAGTTAAATTAGAAAATGATGCAAAAAAGATATGCATTTGTCTCAAATTGAATCAAAGCGAACAAATTGAAAAGAAACAAATACTTTTTTGTTTTAAAGCATAAAACACTTAAATTTGGAACACAATGCATAACAGAGAAAAAAATTACACATAAAGCAGACAACACATTGAAAAAATTGGTTGAGCTCGAGTTTATGACAGAACCGCTTCTATTAACATTCGGTTTATTGTATTGAATACAATACAATACAGGTTAGTGTTGTATGAAACCAACACAATTAAAGCACGCTTTTGAGGAAAACAGTTTTCTGAAAAGTGGTATAAACTTTTATGCATCAGAGATACTGAAGAAGTTTTCAAATTGATAACTAAAAACTGACGCATTACTTAACTTTAAATAAACTTTAATACTCTTTCACCTGTATATCAATTAATTCGGTATTAAAATACAGGTCAGTAGAATATTTATATTCAATGAGCATTAATAGTCATGCCTGCTCTCACTGAGCATTAATAGTCATGACTGCTCTGAGTTATGAATAACTTGATTTAAAGCAACTTTAAAAAGATTAATCGAATTTTATTAGATGACCACTATTTATGATTCAGTGACTTTTGAAGTCAATATCGATGTTTAATGACTTGTAAAATATTCTGTTCACATCATTTTTTTTCTTTTTCAATTAAAAAAATTGAACAACGAGACCAACGTGTGTGTAAAGCCTGTGATAATTTAATAAAAATACATTATATTAACCTAAATTTTTTAAGCTTATTGAGAAAAACAGCTTTCCCTAAAAAACTTGAAGTTTCAATTGACTGATTCTTTTGAAATAAGTGATTGTTACAGTATTTCTAAAAACTATTTATTATTATTAGTCTTAACAATTAATACCACTAAATTTTAAATATCAAATCTACAAAACTTTTCTTCGTTGATAAGTGCAAAATAGCAATTCAATTAAGTTATGATTTTAATCATGCGACACAAAATTGATCGCACCAGTGATTTCTTTGTTTTAATATGTTTTAAAAGTTGTAAACGTTATCGAATGACAGCTGCAGTCACTGCGACAGTCACTTTAGTTTACAATTAATTAATTTCATTTTTAGATCTAAATTAAACTCAAACTAATTGTAAGCTAAATAAGTAAATATATAAAGTAAAGGTTTATAATAAGAAATTTTTAATTATAAGCTTTTGATGATAAAATTGAAAGTAACTTTTCTTAACAATTAGCGTTGGTAAATTAAATTTAGTATACAGTCAAATGTTAAAAATATGTGCAGTGCCGTAGCCATAAATTTTTGGTTGTGACAATACAAAGGAAAATTCTAAGATTTGATCATTTTTGAAATTGCTACAGACCTACACTTAAAGCGTGTCCCATAAGTAATTGCACAAACTTTTAAAGCATATAATTTCAAAACTATTTATTCAATTTTAATAAAATTTTATGAGGTTATAAATATATATATATATATATATATATATATATTATAAATTTAACTATTTGAATGGATCACATACAGCATTATCTCCGATTAGGCGAAGATTCTTCTTTATGCTACTCATGAGTGGCTTTGCACTTATTTGGGAGGTATTTTGGGATATATTTCCCCATATAATGCTGAATTCCTAGATATTTTTCGGCAGTTTTAACCTTTTTAGTTATTAAGATTTACATTTGGACCAGAATTTTTGAGTCCTGGTCATAGTTCGAGCCACAGCACATTTAAATATTTAACCTTTTTAGTGCAGAAAATAAAGTTTTGGTTTTGCAAACATTGCTGCACACTCTTTGGCAATAAAAAGTGTTGATATGAGGAACAAACAAACGTTTAATACCAAATTTCAATTTTATTCCATTGACGGATGAGTTCTTGGCATTTAGTGCTCGATCTGCTCTTCTGATGGATATGTAAGAATATTATATGAAAAGCTATATTACATTTAAAGACATCTTAAGAGTGGATACCGAGGATTTACCACATGATAATTAAATGTATGAAAATGCTTTAGGGGCCAATAGCAACCTGGCTGGCTATGGGACTGTAATCATCAAAAGGTTCTCCTAATATCAAATTCTTTCAAATTGTTTTTCAGTGATGTATTATATATTCAATTGATAAAAATTTTTCAACTCTTTCATTTGATAATCTATTTTCTATAAAAAATTTAATAAATTTAATATTAAATTTAGTATAAATTTATTACTTTCAACGCTAGCCCTAACAGATAAATGTTTTATTAATTACTTGGTTTATTTCATTCTGAGCTTTAAATAGTAGTGAAGTTATTTTAAGCAATTTTCTAACGAATTCAAAACTTTTCTTATATCTAAATAAACAAAAACTATATTAACAAAAAAAGTATTCATGAAATGCGCATATTTTTAATACTTATCAAATTTGAGGCCTGAAATGCAGTTTACCTGATTGCATGCAATTTCCTTACAAATTATAATTTCATTTTTTCAGCTCTGAAGACGCTTTATGTCAGTAAAATGTTTACAATAAATCCAAATGACTTCAATGTAAATTTATTTTTAAATAGATTTTCACTGCCTTTACGAATAAAAATGATTGCTTTTATTGATTAGATAAAGCTTTTTAAAAATAAATTCACAAAAATCCATAATTATTTTCTATCTTTAAATCTGAATTCAAGAAATAATTAAAATAACAAAACTTATAATTTTGTTTCTTCACTTAAATCATCACTGCTTTGCAAAAATATACTGACATAGTTTTGGTTTTAAAGACTCAACAGTTAATTATTTAAATCTCAAATTAATTTTAGTATACCGGTACTTTTAGTTTTATTAATTTCAACTTTCTATAGAGTGGTGTCAGGTATGTGGCATAATATGACTCAATTTAATGACAGGCAGATAATGACAAGCAATTACCCAGTTGTTAAAACGATATGAGTTAAAAACTACGGTATAATAAACTAATCCTATGATATAGTATAAAAATCCTATTACAAGTATAAAAATATAGCGCGTGCTTTCATTCGTATAACTTTGTTTAAAAAGTAAATTCATATGAAAGGTGTCCTCACACAAATTTAGATTTTCACCTGATTTCAATCGATTCTAAATAATCAATTATACTTTGTATTTGCAAAGTATGATAATAATTGATTATTTAGAATCGATTAAAATCAGGTGAAAATCTAAAAGTTTATAAAACATAAGCTTATGTACAGTAAAGTAGTAATTATTTTCCTTAAAAGCCAACCATTATTGACAAATGGTTTTGTTGGGTACTATTTGTATTAAGCGTTGAGTAAAACTGTTTCACTTTAGCTGACACTTCACTGTTCCCACTGCTCATAACTTAAATTTTATACAATTAAACTATTATAACGATCGTTTAATTTAAAAGTTCAAAACAATAACACCCTTTCGATAAAACCATTGCAATTAATGTACATTAAATAATACGTATTTAAGATCAATTATTTCACACTAAAATTATGTTCAGTGTCCTTATTTATTTTGCAGCTTATTATTTACTAATAAAATATTTAAATGTTCATATGTTAATGTTTTCTCATATAAGTTATTATTCATGTTGTTTTGCTAAGCATTAAATAATTATATGGTTTTTCCCGGATTTTCTAAATAATATTAGTAATAATTATCGTACAACTGATTATACACATTGCATACACAGTACGAAATCTCTTAATTATCTAATTCGAAGTTATCATTTAATATTACCCGAAACTAATTATTATACACTTTCAAGAAATTATAAAATTATTCGTCTGTTTGGTCTCTTTGACGTTAACAAAAGCATAAAAACACACACATTCAACAGTCGTGTTTCAAACTTACTTAAAAGCGATTGAGTATTAATCTGTACTTCATATCGAATTAATTTAAACTTTTAATATATTTGAAAGATTTGAAGTTCGCTAAGAATTAATTTAACAAAATTTAATTATAGCTATTCTGCATTTATAAAATTTTGCACTCTTTTAGGGATATTATAAGGATTGCTATGTATATAAAAACTAATAAAATATATGATAATTATCGATGTTGTTGAAAAACTTTTAATCATTAAGTCAAACTCGAATATATTTGAGTCAATTTAATTTCAATTATTTAAAGAATTGAATTTATTAATTAATTAGTTTATTATTAAGATTTCTATTAGCCTTTTGAACGAATGATTCATTTAAATCATTGGTTTAGGAAAACATGAATTCAATAAAAATAACCAAATATTAAAATCTGAAAAATATTTGTTGAATTTAAGTAATAATTAAACAACTTTTTAAATGTTCAAATCGTTGATAAACTTACTTTTGTTGTAAATAATTGAAAACTATTTTGAAATAAAAACAAATTTATTTTTGTCTCAAACAAGTTTAGAGCAAAATTTCAAGAATTAAAGAATTCATTTATTAAATCAATAGTTTAAAAAATAAGAAGCATTTGATAGACTTGAAAGAGAAAATGTGATCACAGAAGTGATTAATTGCACGATTCATTCAATACATGAATTGTATGTATAAACCGTTTTCATGATTTCATGACATTAAAGCAGAAATAGTTAATGAAATCAAATTCATTATTCAAAAATTGAATGTATAATCAGTAAAGAATTTAACTATTCATCCCTTATATAACTTTTATGGCACTAAAATAGAATATTTATAATAAAAACGGTGTCTTAGAAAAACTTCAAATGTTTACTTTGAAGAGGAATTGCTCCCAAATTATGCACTAAAATGACATAAACCTAAATAGCGTTATATTATTGAGAATTTCTATAAGTCTCAACATTTAAGCGCATTTTATTAAATGCTTCCGTTTTCAGAAAATCTACTGTTTTGTAAACAGTAGAACCCGAAGAAAGAGGAGGTTGTGTTTGGCTATTATTTGCAGGAAATTCTTTATTAGAAAGCGTAGAATTGCTTCGTTGATGATTGTGGTGTTCATTAGGAGTTCGTGGGCTCTGAGAATTCGAGTCAGAATCAAGATCTAAATCTAAATATTGTATTTCACAGCCGTCGAAGTGTCGACGAGGAGGCGGAACCACTGTTGGCTTTGCCTGCATTTGATAATTAATGAAATTTATTAGTTTATTAATTATTTAAAAATATGTTCTCATATTGAAATAGCGATGACTCACCTGTTCATCATTCGCTGAATTACGTCGACTGCCATTACCACAAAGGCTGACATCATCTTCAGAAGTGGATGGATCGCGATTGTGCTGATATTGTAAAATTCGGGATGGAATACGAGGTGGAGTGCCATTGATTGTAACATGAGATTGACCTGAAGTTCTATTTTATAAAATACATATAAATATATAAATAATCTGATATTCACTTCAATAAAATGGAGCCAAACCTCGGTTTTCTAAAACTTCGTTTAGTGGGAGCGCTATGAATACGGGTAAGAGCTGGCGGTGGCTGTAATTGAATAGTCGTAACTGTTTTCATAGTCGGTGAGGGTAGAGCTGTATTGCTCGCATCACTATCAGAGCCTTTTCGTCTGGGCTTTAAATCTCTATTAACAGCAGGCGGACCAACACTGAGACTGCTGGGTAAGGAACTAGAAATTGGCAAATTGTTATACGAGGCAGAGTTGGGCGTCAATGGACTTCTATCTGCTTGCGAAGTCTCCAATTCAGCTGAATTTAACTTATTTTGAAAAGAGACTGAGTTGTCGTCAACCGATGAAGTGAGAGTTGGTCTGTACTCGTAATTGAAAACCGTTTCTTTATTTACGAAATATCCGGGCGGAGCGTTTGTGTACGAGTGCTTTTTCGAACTCTTAAGACTCGACCGGTCAAAAGCTATGGGAACTGCTGTATTGATATTGAAATCAAAATCTCTTTCGTTGGGGTCATTAACTGGCGTCGAATCTGAACGCATTCGTGGAAAGTCATACAATTCATCGGGAGATTTGGGAGAATTATCACTTATGGATGCAGTAGAAGCAGATGGAACTCTACATGTGGGCGACGGCTCTTCGTCTGGCTTTATGTTTTGCTCAAATGAAGTCACGGGAACGTCATATAAAGACGAAACGTTTGGTAAAGACGCACAACTTTCTGATTTACTCTTAGATTTCCTCAAACTCGGAGGTTTTGGTGGGCGCGGAGGCGGCTGAACATTGCTATCATTGCTTATGGTTGAGTCGCGACTGAATTCACTGCTTAATGGAGATGAAGAGCGCTGTGTATCAAAACCGGAATCATTGACACTGCAATGCCTTGTGCTCACGTCAACGGATGCGTTGCAACTCCTGATCGAAGTACGCGTCACATCGTTGGAGTTGAAAGAGTCCGGAGAATCGCGAGGATATGTACTCCAATTCACTTTTGGCGGATTAGTCAGCGCCGAATCCACTGAATTTCGTAGCAGTTTATTATTGGCACTACTGATGGGCGCTTTGGGCACTCGATCTAACAGATCAACAGGAAGTTTACTATTATTTTCATTAGAGTCCGTCAAAGGGTTGAGTTGTCGCGGAATATCATAGCACTCATCAGAAACAGCGCGAGTTATTTTGGTGGGCAATTGGGGAACACTATTCATGTCAATGACACTTCCGTTTATGGGTTTACCGGTATGGCATTCACTTATTGGTATATAAGGACCAGACGGACCCTCGATTTGCGTCACAGAAACACGACTCACATTAAATGAACGCATAGTCTCTGGAGTTTGCGTTTGTGGCAAAGCTGTGATTGTTGTGATCGCACTGTTTGTCGAACTGTTGCTATTCGAAGCACTGAACGAAAATTCTTGACTTGGCTGAGGTGAATACCTATCGTCTGCACCCTCTTCCACATGAATCTTTAGACCACATACAGAGCAAATGCATTCAACCCATTTATTCATTTCGATTTCACTTTTTGCCACTAAATAATAAGTACGTTTAGAAGTCCTCACATCAAACATGTGTTGAAAATTTTCTTTTCGACTTTCAAGTTGAAGGCCTGCGTCAACCTTTCAATTAATAGTAAATTAATTAAACAATTCATAGCTTTCAGTGATTATAACTTAGAATAAAAGATTGGATAAAAGAATTGCAAAAATAGATGCATTACTTGTTCGCATTGGTCTAAATCGATAGTTCCCTTCAATTTTTTTCTGGTAGAGTCAGCATAGTATTGGAGGACGTATTGACCTGGTATTTGTCCCGACAGTTTCAACACAAACCAACGGCGTCGCCATTTCTACGCAATTTGCAAAATAATAAATGGTTGAACACATACTTGTTCGTCAAAATATAAATTAGTTTATGTTATAATTGGCGAGCAGTTTAAGAGCAGTTTCATTCTAAAGTTCATAATAATATACATATCTTATGCTAATCAGCAATATATGTCCCAAAGCTATGCAATCGCATGAGACCAGTTTCAAGTATTTGTGGCCTGAATTGCTTCACAGCTATATAGACTCTACATCTTGTTCCCTATCATACCTTTAACATAGGTTTCATACAGGTGTTCAAGTGTTCAGCACAATAACATTCTCGCTATCACTCAACGCAATAATTATTGCATACTTTAAATACGGCTTTTATTAATTCATAATTAAATACCATTTTAAGTTTGAGTTCAAAAACAAAATACTAAAGCTATGAATCATTCATTTCTACTCAATGCCAACTTCCAGAAGTGAGACCAACTCCGCTTTCAATAATTAAAAGTTTAAACTCATTAAAAGTTATTATAATAATAAAAAATGAACATAAGCTTTGTTAAGAGATATTAAGTTTGGAAAGCTTTATACGAGACATACATTAGTTTTAGCTTCAATTGCATTTATGACAAATATTGTTTTTGGGCGGCATTCAGTTGTGTGTGGGTGTCATTCATTATCATTAGTACTCTAACGGTTCTGTACTGTACAGTATAACTGCTTATTTGAACCAACTTTTAAATGTCAATTTTGCTCAACTCTATTGCAAATAATTTTCAATTGTTATCAATTCGAGGAATTTGGTCGCAAACTATTTAAATTGAAATATAGATTGTTATACTGTACAAGTTCTTTAAGTAATAGATTAATAAGCCTTTCAATTGAGTCGATCGTAATTGAATCAAAAAATGTGTGAAAGAGAGAGAGAGAGAGACCGGAAAACGGAAAAATTTTCCTCATATTGAGTGCTTTTATAATTAGTTATTATTAAAAAAGCAGTCAATACAATGCGCGACAATTTGGTACAAAAAGCAATTATAGAGCAATTTGTGTATTGTTTATGATTTCATAGAAAAGAGACCTTCGACTGAGTTGTTTATAAGCAATTGCTTTGCTTTACGTAATCAAAGGAATTGACTTTAAATTAATAGTTTAAATGCATTTATTTATGAAAATCATGAAAATGAGCTTAAAAGCCATGAGAACGTGAAATAAAACATTGTTTCAGACAGAATAAGTGGTAAATTAAGATGAAAAAGAAAGAGTCGGACTTTCCCAACAATAATGAGATCTAAAGTCAAGGACGAGACTATTCTTAATATAATACCAAAAATATTAGTTTTCATACATTTTAATTTGCAAATCGTCTCAATTCAAGTCTTAATTGTTTATATTATCGCTGATTAACACATAATTATAAACATTTACTTAAGTTTTATTTTAGAAATTAATTTATATAATAATTGAGTTGACACTGAGTATACGATATTTAAATAGTTTATTCAAAACTATCAGTTCTTATGTGAAAACATTAATCATTTGATGATTAAAGCACTAAAACAGACGCTTTCATGTCTATTGAATTACTAATACGTAACACAAAAGCAGTTATTATATCAAATATTAAGACATGAAAGATATAAATATTTATTTAAATAAATATATCGCTAATTATGCATTCAATGCGTTCAATGTAAGTCAGGTTTAGCTGGAAATGTCACTTAAAATACTGAACACCATTAATACTATTGAAGACTATATTGAATGAATCAATTGATTTAATGAGTGATTAAGTGATTAAATGACTCACAGTTTTCATGATTCTCTTCTCGGGCGGAGATTTTGTGAGCCATCCCTCATAAACGATATGCGACTGCGATTCCATTACTGATAATTTACATCTATTATTGCCATCGCTTTTGTTTATTATGTTTATTACGTTTTGACTCCTATTTCCACAAAAAATGTTAATTTATTTTTTAATCAAATATTAATTACATTAAGTTTTATATAATTAATCAAATCCTTGGGACAAAAGCCGATCATATGATAGCGTAATAAGAAATACGATATAAGAAAGAAATGAATCGTTTTAAACAACTATTCATTTAATTACCACTTATTGAGTGACCCATTCATTAGAAGACATTCAAGACATTCACTGCTATTGACAATTGTTTTAATACATTAATTGATACAAAAATATTAAACCAATAGAATTATGAAGTGATAGAAGTGAAGGCACTTTAATATTTCACTTTATGGGTGTTTACAGTTCGCCCATATTTGAGACTTTAATGTTATTAAAGGACTTAACATTAGTTTGTATTCAATGTAAATATATATTCACTGTATTACTGAATAACTC
>JAQGCH010000788.1:0-19571 GCA_034699485.1 Nanhermannia elegantula | reverse complement strand
ATTTAAGGCCTATATCTGTGCCATAACTAACTGTAGGATCAGTTGATTGAGTTCATTCATTAAACTGATCTCTTATTGTATTATTCATTAACTGAACAGAAATTCAAATTTGAGTGAACTATAAGTCTATTTAAATTGAAAATTTTTCTCAATAAATATAATTTAATTCAGTGGTTAATCACTATGAAAGCTGTTGGTGTTTAGTTTGCATTAAAACACATCTTAAGGCCTGATATTTGAATCAATTTTAACGGTTAAGACATAAAACAATGATTTAATAGGAAGTTATAGTTATGTAATAGTTATGCAAAATATAGCTTTACGTGAAAGCCATTTAACAAATGTATGGAATCATTGAGTGAGAGCCCACACAATTGCAATTAATTTCTGTGAAACATATTATTTATTAGTAACAAATGGCTTATAATTATAATACATTTAACATATTATAGCATAATATTAATAAATAGAGTTTTGCTTTTAATTTTGATGACAAGACATCAAATCGTTCCACATATTGATGAAAAGTGAACCACTTTTTGCTATGAAAGCTTTTTTATGCTCTGCCTTACAGTTGATTACAATACTTATTATAACTCTTGTGAAGTACTTATACAGAAATTGTTAGCTTTTTATTGTTATTATTAGTTTTGAGCGAAAGGCCAAATGAGTTCATATGAAAATTGTTACCTTATTATGAATGGTGAGCTCTCTCTCACCATAAAGTATTATATAATGTGTTGATAATAAACAATAGATAATAGCCATGATATGAGACACCTCTTATAGTCTTATAAATAGCTTATATTCATGTTTAGCTTTTTTTCAATTATTAATTCAAAGCAGAAAGAGATTGAAAGTTGTTTTAAAATAAAGTTCACGACTTATAATGTGGTTTACATGACATGAACTGTGTATTAATAGATAACTACTGTTTATTATATTCATTAAAAAAACAATTTTCTTAGGAGAGAAAATAGCAGTCTTCGAGTCCGTTTATATTGAAATTAAGATTAACTTAATTTACTAAAAGGGAAATTGCTTTGCAATGTAAAAGCATATCAACTATTCTTCAAAATGATGATTAACTTATTTTACTTTTAATAATGATCTCTTATTCTTAGAGTCTATCTGAACCACAACTTGAACTAAAGAAAGGCCACAAAACACATATTGAATTAGAAAACTAGCAGTTATAGGACTGTAGTTATCAGTGTGTATTCCCATTGTTTAAACTGCCAAACGAGGCGACCAATTAATTATCCATTAACTTATCGCTACATGAAATCAATTACTTGTTTGTTCTTTTCTTTTCTTTTTTCGTGTTTTTCAATTTATAGTTAACTCATTTTGTATTACGTTCTGTTGAATCTCATTAAATATCTTTTATACAAATGAACGCACAGTCGGAAGAACTCAGAAAATAAGTTCAATTTTAAAATAGAAAGTCTTCGCTCAAAGATTTGCTAATTTATTTGTTTTAAGTGTTTTGAATACTTCCTCTTAAAAATGTTTCGAAGCTTTAGTTGTATTGATAGAAAACTTTTCAAAATTAATATAAATCTTATTAAAAAAAAGTTTACTTCAAATAAAGTAATCAATTGTTTGACATTAGAAATAGTTTAACGACTGCTCGATGACAATGATCTTGAACTGAATTCAAAGTCAGTTCAGTTATCAATTTTGAAAAGACATTTGTTTTTGTTGATCTCATTGAAAACAATTGAAAATATCTCATAGTATTTGCACATAAACTCGTTTTTTATCAAATTATTATAAGAAATGAATTAATGTTTTTATTGTATTATTTGATTGTAGTCTCAAAATGCATCTCTATCTGCGCTCACAACAGACTCATTTGTATGAAGTCTCACAAACTGATGATATCTTCGCTTTGAAGGTAATTAAATATATTAATCATTTCTTAATTAATATGTTTATCAAAACTAATGAACTCAATTCAAATTTACATTATTTTTAGCTATTTATAGAAGAATTAGAAAATATTTCTAATGAGGATCAAGTTCTGTATTCGAACGGTCGACCACTCGATGAGGACCAACCGATTTCTTTGACCACATTGAAAGACGGAGATGTTGTAGACGTGTGTGTAAGACTACGAGGTGGTAAAGTGCACGGCTCACTGGCTCGCGCGGGAAAAGTGAAGGGACAGACACCAAAAGTAGAAAAAGGAGAGAAGAAGAAGAAGAAAACCGGAAGAGCGAAGCGTCGCATGCAATACAATCGACGTTTTGTAAATGTGGTCCAATCTTTTGGTAGACGTCGTGGTCCTAATACTAATCAGTAAAATAAATAACATGTTATTTCATATAAAATAAAATAAAGTTAAGATTGAAAGACATAGACGTTTCCCTTTTCTTTTTGGATAATTGGTTTTTGAAATAATTTAATGAAAAGTAGCATTTTTGGCAAATAAATTAGATATAGATTTGATACACATTAGGATAAGGAGTGACTGTAATGTTGATTGTTTCGCAATGACCTGTTCTCGTTCTCATTTCATTTTTTGCTCATTCATTCCATTGATGAAAATATTCTGATTCCAAGACTTCAAATCTTAAGGTAAGGTTTAAGTACATTATTCTCTGATACAAATAACAATTGGTTAGTTTTACGGTGCAATTAACCCAAAAACTACTCCTGTCTACACTTTACGGAAGTTGAGAATCAAATAAGTTTGAAAACAAATTTCAATAATAACTAAAAGTGAAGATTCAAGTAATGAATGAAGTTTAATAAACATTCTAAAGTCCTGTAATTGTATTGCTTTTGGGCGTAAACTATACTATAAGCGGCTTAATTGGTGAAACTTATTATTCTTATTTCGCTTTTATTCACTTATCGTTGACACCAATGTTAATAAATTAAACTTTACAACTCATGTAAACGCAAAGTACTCGTGTTTTAATCTCCAAATTGCATAATAAATCAGAGTTTATTTACAACATAAGTATGCATAAGTGGTTTTGAGACAATTTAAAGTTTCATTTTTCATGGGTTTCACAGTCAAATCAATTTGATTCGCTATTCATAACATTTATTTTAGGTTTGACTAACTCACTAACAAGTTTCACTATTTTTAGATATTAAATACAATTACTCATAGCTCTCCCGATGGCTATATAATTAGTTTTTAGGGTTTGCATTACGCCTAACATCCGTTTTAGTCCAAGTGTTCATCTCTTTTATCTCTTCACTTGTTGAATTCATTAAAACCCATTAATCATAGATAGACTTTAATCGATTTTCAGTTCTGATGTCCGAAACATTTTAGTTTTCACTATAATTTGTATTTTTTTCAAATTAATTCTCTGTGAAAGCGAATGCATTGTTTTCATGTCTAAACTATTCTTCATTAATCTCAAAGTGAGGCTTAAAGTTCATGCAATCAGTTTTTGCCGAGAAGTAAAAGAATTAATTTTCTGACTTTGATTTACACTTTAAATCAAATCTTCAATAATTGTTATGAATGAAAGCAATGAAAGAAGAAATTTTGATGTTAATGATAGATAGAAATGAAAAAGAAATCTCTGAGAATTGCATTCGTCAAAAGTTAAGAAACGAATATAAATGTAAAAATCATTAATAAGTTGAACGAATACTATACTTTAGTTAATTGGTTCGTTCAATCATTTCTTACATTTACCATAAGATTGGTTTAGAATAAGACAACAGTTATAACAGTTATAAATTTATATGGAATCAGGACCAGAACATTGACAACATTGATATAAGCCATACCTTCTTATTAGATAGTTGGCCACTCTGAGAGTGTCTGGAATAAGCCCAATATTAAGCGAAATCTCTCTTTTTTGATCTCTCTTTCTTTCTAAATGATTATACAGTGAGTGAAAAGAACAACCAAAACATGCATTTGATCATCTCATTGAGCGATCATCCGTTGTTACTCGTTTGATGGGTAGTGACCTACAGACCCATTTCCTAGTTTTTGAAGAATCGGAGGCTTATCTAATAAAAAGGGATTTCATTCACAGCGACCACTTTTATCACTTCATTTACTAAACGAATCGGTTTGGATTACCTTTTGTCATATATGCCAGTTATTGATTGTTACAAACAATGTATTTGTATGTTGTGTTTCTATGTAAGTGTCAAATCATCTTTAATAAGTACTTTACAGCTCACTTAAATTGTTTGCCAAACTTATTGACTCAATAATCTCAATATTAGGTTCAACTTTCACTCTTTTTGCCTCAAGTTCTTCATCACAACAGCTCAACATCAACCCCAAGGATTTAAGTGATGCTGAAATCGCTATAATTGGATTACAGCCACCAAATGATCCCAAACAAAGAACACAATCTAATAAGTTATCGACTAATCTAAAAGCTCAAGAGTCTCTCACATCATCTTTCATTACTTATGATGATAGTGATGAAGAATCTCAGTCTAAACCCTTTACAATAACTTTTCCCATCTCGAGAAGTTCGCGTAATAAGCAATCAGTTCAGGTAATGCTTTTGCTTTCTTTAATAGTTTACGTCTTTGCATAACAAGTGTTACCATTCTTTAAACGCTTGTAGAGTATCGTCATTCCCTTGCCATCAAGTCTTGACGACAAAACAGGTATTATTGTTATAGAAGATCATGACGACGGAGGAACTCTTGACCGCAGAACCTTAAGGGCCCAGTTCTTCAGTCCAAATCGCATCAGATCTTTCAAATCACAGCCTCTCAAAGAAGTTAAAGGTAAGAACTTTAAAAATATTTCATTAATTCTTGATAAAGCTGTTTAAACAGTTTAATCAGTATCTAAAATCATAACTTTGTAATTTATCGTATTTTACAAAAAAACGATTCTATTTAGAGATTTTATTTAAATTTAAAGCGATATTATTTTTATTTATTGTTTCGCTTGTTTTAATTTAATTTATTAACTTATTTGTAAAATTTTTGCTTCCTCTAAAAATTTTGACGGAGTTTTCTCATAAATCAAGTTGTAATATACAGTAATATATTGTTTATAAAATTATAAAATTCTCAATTATAGTATATCTTATATGACTTGTTGAAGTCATAAATGAAAAATTGGTTGCAAATCAATTTACTAAAAGCAAAATTTAAACCATTTATAGGAGAACAGGAGTCAAAGTTATTTTAAGTTTTTCAAATAGTTAACTGTACCCTATAATGTATTTTCGGGAATCTTAACACTACGTAGAGATAATTAATGTCTTTTTAACGCATAAAAAATCACCTAATTTTCAAAAAAGTGAATATAATTTGAGCTTTTATTGAGATTTGATAATAATAACTAAATGAATATTCAAATCGTTGAAGTTATCTTCATTCAAATTTTTAATACCTTTAAGCGATTAACACATAATTTTTAATCCTATGAAAATTAAGATTACTTGTGTTAAAATATATTTAAGCTGTGCTAAGAATTAATTTACAACAAACTTTATTGCACACAAGTTTCTAATGAAATTTGCATAATTCTAATTGAATACAAATATATTCTCAAACAATTTAGCATTGATTAAGATTTTGGTTTATTAGTTCATTAGCTTCTTGTATAGCAATAAAAATGAAGCTAAAGATATAATTCATGGAATGAATTAAATATGAGGTCCTCTTTGATAAATGAAAGTAACAATTGAAAGATTCGTGAATTGAGTTTTACTTTAAAAGAATATTAAATTGTGTTTATGCTTAAGGCTTAGGCATATGTTTCATGTTCTGAATCTAATTAACAGATAAAAACCAAACTCTATTTTCCGGGAACGGAATTATAACATCAAACAAATTGTCTCAATCAAGTCTTGTGCCAACACTTAAAAAGGCCACAACAGAAGCCATAACCGAGCCCTCAACCACTAGTTCAGTTGTATTTGATGATGAAGTAATTCCTATGACTTCTACTTTCTCGCCTGAATCAGTATTTCGCCCAAAAGTATTGCCTCTTTTGCTAAACAATAAGAAACAAAACATTACGACTCATATGAAATTGAGTCCTCCGACAGCCGATACCATAACTATCAATCTTCAAGCCCGACAACGGATAAATAGGAGAATCACAACACAAACAGCATCACCATTACCGACAACAACAACATTACAGACAACACAGTTTTTAGAAGAGAATGAAAACACTGAAAGTACCACATTTACAACTCCAGAAACGACAACGAGAAGAAGACCGATTACAAGACTTACGATTTCTACTAACGAAAGACCAAATGTTAGAAGAAATTTCATACAAACAACTACTAGAAGAGTAACCACTACTCCGAGACCAACAACACAAAGAACTACAACACAAATAACAACAACACAGAGACCAACAACAGAGAGATCAACAACACATAGGCGAACACAAAGACGAACAACGCAAAGACCAACACAAAGACCAACAACACAATGGTTAACAACACAAAGACCAACCACTACTACCACTTTTATTCCTACAACTATTACAACTATACCAGAGTTGACCACAACAACAATGCGAACGTTTGAATTTACAGAACCTGATTATGAGTTGATTCCTTTAGATAACTCAACACAACCCGATACTGATAGAAATTCTTTAAAGTTAATTAAAAACAAGAATAGGACCACATTTTCAGAAAATGAGGCCATCATAGGGCCTCGACCTCCTGGTGCACCACAAATTCCCGGCAATTTCGGGTATTTGCCATCGGGAAAGTCATTCAATTTGCCCCAAAACGTTCCCGGAAATGCGGGCACTGATTATCCGACTTATGATAAAATTCCATTCACAAGCTTTGATTGTAGGGATCAGTTATATCCTGGATTTTACTCAGATATGGAAGCGGGCTGTCAGGTATATCACAGCTGTAATGGAAGATTAAGGTCAAGTAAGCATACCTTCCTTTGTCCAAATGGAACCATTTTCAGTCAGGAATACCTGATATGCGACTGGTGGTAAGCATTGCTCAGCTGTGGCTCTTCTTTATTATCTAATCATTCGTTTGTTATTTCAGGTATAATGTCAAGTGTGAGGACTCACCCATTTATTATCCTCTTAATAAAGAAGCGTTTTCTTCAGAAATCAAATCAAATTCAACTAAACTTAAAGCTAATAATAAGCGCATTAAACCGAAAACCACAACAACTGAGTTCGTAATCCGCACAATCACTACAACAGATCTGCCATAATAGCAATCAATCATTTATTAACAAAAATAATTATTTAATCATTTTTTACAATTCTATAGTAACTGAAGGTTTGAATGATTCTATATTTTTAGGTAACAATCAGTGATCACTTCGAAACTTTTTTTTGTAATTACATTTTTCGCAAAAAACACAAAAAACAAACTCCAAATAAAATGTACGATAAAAATAGTTGTAATTATATTAACATAAATCTCATTAACTCATAAAAACATTAACACTAAAAATATTATTATATAAATAGAAATAATTATTTAAAAAAGTGTTACAAATAGAGAATAAGATAGTTATTAGTTATTTGATAATAAAATGAATGCTGTATTAGATGGCAATCGCAAAGACCTGTACGATAGAGTGCATGCTCTTGTTCTCCCATCGGATACTGCAGTGGCCATCAGTGGTGTTATCCCAATAGCAAGACGTGGCTGTGTTAAGACCGGCGCCATTCTTCTGGATTATCACACACGAGACTATTGCGCAACAGTTTTAAATACAGATAAGTATTACAATCAATATATCAATCATTGTATTAAATAATTAAATAATATGTCATTTCATTGATTAATCATTTCAAACATAAGTGAAAAATAAAGTAATTTTGTTATTGTAATAGATTTTGATATAATTAGAGTTAAAATAATAAATAAATAACTAAAGTATTGAAGTATTGATAGCTCGTGAGTGACAATAAGGGTGATTACAGACCCACGTATTTGAAGGCTTTGTTCACTTTAATTAATTGTTGTAAGACTTGTTCCACTATATTATTACTCCAATTGTTCACTTTCGAGTGTTGGTAAGTATTGCCTCCGATTACTGTTTCCACCACTTCTTTGGTCAACTTATTAACGACATCGCAATCAAAGGCTTGCTTTCAATTCATAATAAGTTTAAATCAAATGAATAGTCATTAATATCGATATAAATAACTATTATATGACTAACAAATACTCACATTATTATCGTTTTGAGAGATTTCACTCATTTCTCAATTGTTTTGTAAACAATTATAGGAATTGTTTTGAATGACAATTAGGTTACGAAACGATTACAAAAAGTTATTTTAACCTAAAGTTTTATTTTCGTTCAATTATTGTGTCAGAAAAGGTATCATTAAATGCAAGTAAAAGGCGTGCACTTCTGCAGTCAGTTCACTGTCTGTAATGTCTGTAATGAGCACAACATTAATGACGTCATTGTAATTGTGATTATATTGTAAGTAATGTTAATATTATATTAACGAAAAGTTTGACACTTTTTCAAAGTTTTCTACTTTTGAACGCATTTAAGCCTAAATCCGAAACTTCATTATTGTTTTCCGCTATAAATAAAATTAATGTAATGTTTAATACAATAATAATAATGAGTTCTCTATGTTTAGAAAGTTATCTTTCGTTTAAATGATTTAATTGACTGCCAGTTATTGTTCACAACTAATGGTTTTTATGATTAAGTAATTGTTTCAAACTTTGAGTCCATTATAATATTATTGACATTTAATTGACTTTTAATTAATTAAATTTGTATTAAATGAGTTCCACTTTTGAATGGAGACAAAAGTCAATTAAACATATAATTCATAACTTATGCCAAACTTTGACACCAATGACATGAATGACATGAACATTAAAAATGAGATGCATTTTAATGCCTCTAATAATAGACCGACAGCTAAACTAAGTTTAGATTAAGAGTTATTTTAAAGTTTTTAAAGACTTAATAAAAGTTTTGCACAAAAGCAATGACTTTACTATAGAATGCCTTCGCTATCGTTGACAACAGACTAACAATAACTCATTAGTTTAAGAATCTGTTAACAAATGGTTAATAATCACACTTTGTCTCAAACCTATACTTTTCAAAATCTCATTAACTTTTATCTAATGCGTAGTTTTATGCAAAACAGCTTATGTTCCGTTCAAAGATCACTAATTATAGGAAACATTTCCTTTTCTCCGCAACTTTTTTATATTGAATATACTTTACGTAAAAGTTTTTGATGGAAGAAAATAGTTATTTAACTTCAAAGCATTGTTAAGCATACAAAAGCATTGAAAATACATTCACTTTTTAAGTTTATATCTATTACTATTGAGAATCTTAATGTCATTATTTGCAGAGTTGGTGAAGAAAACCAGATGTTTAAGAGATAGAAAGTGAAGTGAAATGCTGTAAATAATCGTTATTGAGTTCAAATATATTTCTAATAAGGCTTTTTCCGAAATACGGGTTTATTTAACCCAAATTGTTATAAACTTCGGAACTGAATCCTCAGTTTTATACTGTCTTTAATACCTATTGTGTAATATTCACACGATTTTGGATTTTAAACTCTCGAATCATTATATAACTAATGCTCTCAAAAGTTATTCAATTAATCTTAAAAAAGAATTAATTATTTTCATGCTTTGTGTCAAAGGATATTTTTTTTATTAAATATTTTTAATTTTTTAATATGTTTATTACAAATTAAACATTACATTCACATACATTTGTATTCATTTTATTTGAAACTCAACTTTAATACTAAGTTATTGTAAAACAAAATGATTATTAAAATTTGAATATTTGTAAAGATCTTCTATTCAAATAAAATAAAATATTTTCATATTTAAATCGGGACAAAATTTTTGCTTTTTAACTCTTTGGGTTAACTTTCTATTAAAAAAATAAATAAATTAAATAAAAATAATATAAAGTGTTGCAAAAAGTATTCCATTCTTTACGAACTAATTAAGTATTTAATCTATAGACTGATTCTTAACTTAAATCTAATGTGAGGTTAAATAACTTTCTCTCAACTGATACAAAGCTGACAAAAAACAGATTATTCTCTATTAGGGATTATAGAAATTTACTCAATTAATATTATTCAAGAGGATTAAATCAAAATTTAATAAATCTGAATAACTTTTTTTGCATTTAAATAGTATTATTTTACTGTATTTCATGCTTCAGATAACGAGTTTTAAAAATTTTTTGAAACATTTCATTTTTGTCGCTTTGAATGTCAATTGAATTAAAGATATATAAAAATTTGAAGCCTTTCTATTAAACATTGATTTTACATAAATCATGTAAATATATAAAATACAATTAAAATTTTCAATTTATTTTACCATAAATTGATTAGTGAGCGAAACTCATTCTTAAAGATATACTTTTAGAACAAATTTAAAACTTTTATTGAATTAATTAATGATCTAATTATGATTGAAAACAATAACTTAACAATAGAAATGCGTATTTATTATGTAATGTTAATCTACAATAAAATGACACTTTTGATCGCTTGAGGAATCTGTGCACTTAACCGAGATGTGGTTCAAACTAATCTTCAGGTACTGTAAGAATATTTCTAAAAGAGCTTTCGAGTTCAGTAATTGATACCTATCGAGCATTAGACAAATTTTGTTTCTGATAAAATTTGTTACAAAATATGTATAAAGCATTTGTTAACTGCTATACAATATTTTTGGCAAAATTTGACATAACATGGCATTAGAGATGACGAAAGTGTGCGCATAGCGTTCCAAATGTTTGGCACAACTCAATTGATTCTTCAATAATTTGATAAAAACTTTATACACTATCAATATGGAGGAAATGCATTCCCGGCGGTATTTCAAATTGTGGTGGTTTAGGTCGTGATATTTCAAATTGAGCTGTAAGACTACTATTGCTTCTTCGCCGCTTCCTTTTTCTATGGCATAGACTACATATGATAATAATGATAAGTAGAGACACTCCTAAAACTGCTCCACCGATCATAACAAAGTTGATTTCAGGCGCTTTTGTACCTAAAATTTTAAATGAAAGCATTGGTTAATATTTAAATGCTTAAAAAATTTCATATTATATTCAAAGGTTTAATTAAAAAGTGACAGAAACTTATTAAACTTCAATAAATAGGCTAAGCCTTTATTATTTGAAGATAATCTTACAATTGGTTTCATCTGATTGGTCATGATTTCCGCAATTTCTAACAGTATTGCAGTGAAGACTTGAGGAAATACAATATCCACTGGAAGCACAACGAAATTGATCGCATGAAGATCCAGGATCACGAATCTCAGTCCAACTTGCTTTGAACCCTTTGGCGCCCACAGCTTTTTGGGCAGTAATAAACCTAAAGCCATAAAAAGGTCTAATTTAAAAAATTTTCTAATCATTGAATTTGAATAAATTACGTTATTTTGAGCATATTTGTGGCTGATATTAATTCACTTGTTTCGTTGCTAAGTTCACTCCCGCATAGCTCTACTGGTCGTTGGCTCAGATCTAACCAAACTCTGACAACAGCGCCCGGACATCCACGAACTATCAATTATGAAAGAGTATCGATTAGTTTTGCTTTCACTAAATTCTATTATAAAACTCACAATAGAATAGCAATACTTCTATTACTTTTAAAAAAAATACACTTTACTTGTGATGAAGAACACCTGCTTTTGCATCGACCGAAATAAGTTTAGAAATTGTATTAAAAATTTGAAATCTTTTTAAATAAATTGTTACAAAAATATATGCTTTAAAAGACGAAAAATCAGAAACTATTTTGGTTTTCGAGCTTAACTAGAATTAAAGGATATTTAATCTATGAAATTGTTCCAAACTCTTATCCAACAATAGTTAGTTGAGTTTAAATTAATTTGGCTAATAATTGGATCAAACCAGAGGTCACAATACCTGATCAGAGCTATAATGTCACAAATTCGGTTATTTTTTGAGATTTAAACTCACGATTCGCATACAATAAATTGTAAAATATTGAAAAAAATTTATATCAATTGACTTAAAAATATGAAAACACACATAACAGATTGCCATTTATGAGAAATACAAATTTAATTAAAATCGGTTAAACCATTCTCAAGAAATTTAAATTTTTAATATAGTTTCTAAACTATTTTTGGTCTTTTTTATAACAATTATAATTAATAAACTTAAATATAGAGCAATACTGACCCGAGGGCTCGCCTTCAACCAGAAATGTTTCAAAGTAAAGAAGCACTTTATATCTGGGCCGGACGGTTATGTACCAATTGCAGACTTGCCTATGAGGCAGATAACCATTAGGATAATTAGGGCTTGTGATGATTCCATTCTCCAGACCAGTGATATTACTGCCACAATCTTAAGGTTTATTAAATAATTAGATTTGAATAAATTATAAGTATTATGTATTAGTTAAGTAATAATATAAGATTACCCCCAAAACTACTGATTGCATTAATAAAGCTATAGCTGGCACTGAAACCACTCGCAACACCGCTATCATCGGTATTGAGAATGATTTTCATTTTATTTACTCCAAAGTCTGAAGTGATAGGTCCGGGCGCTGTTACCGAACAATATCTTCCATATTTGATTTCTCTGCCACTCGAATGAATTTCATAGATTTCGAGCCAATCTTCTTGACAAAGATCGTTATAACCGGCGACTAATTTTTCTGGATTTATCTTAAAATGATTGAACACAAGCGTCACCTGTTCACCAGTTTTACCGAAAAATTCATATATACAGTGAGTACTTGAAGGATAATTGCTTGGATGGCGCGGGGAATTGATGTCTCCGTGTTTGGTACTTTCACTAACATAAGAGAAGTGGCACTGACCAGAAGAAGCTGGAGTTCCCGGCACTTTATAATCTGTTTCAAAAGAATATTTAGCTTTGAAGCCCTGACCCTGTGTTGAGCCACTGCTAAAAACAATGACAAGACTCGGGCCTTCAGACAAAACATGCGGCGGAAGCGTTTGGCCACAGAATACATAATCGAATTCGTCGAGTGCGTGACTTTGCGTATAGAGTCGAACGTAAGCGTCTGTGCATCTGTAAAGAAACACAATAATCAACTCATTGTTATCTGTGGGTCATTTGTTTGATGTGAGACATACTCATTTGGATCACTCGCAGGAATTTCAAATTTCTCAAACTCTAAATTGACTCGTTCTAAATGCTGAGAGTCTTGCAGTCCGTAAATATAGTACTTGCAGACGATATTGGAATGATATAAGAATGGATAGTTAGGCGAATATACTGTCCCATTAGACTCTTTACGACTCAATATCTTTTGATCGCATTCTGTGCCTCTAATGTGTTCGCCATCATTCTTCCCAATGAAACCTAAACCATTGCATACAATAAACCAAATAAGATATATTGCAGATTAGATATAGTTCTCTCTTTTGAATACTATTTCCCACTAAGTAATAGCTATTGTTTACCCAAATCGACTTTGGATTTAAATGAAAAACAGTCAAATTGTGTAACACTGTATATGTTATACGTATAGAGATAGCAGAGATTATTGGTCTTATTTCTTATATTTACTTAAACCTTAACTCAATTTTATACAAATTTATTTCATATATCATATAATATCTATGTTATCATTTTGAAAAGTGCTAATATCTATTTTATTACCGGTAAATTAGGTTAGGTTAGGTTAGATTGTTGTTGTTTTTTACCTAAATTTACGAATCTTTCACTAAACTCGAACCATCCCGAAAATCCTCTGTTCTGACTATCGGCCGTTCGCTTAAGTGTATTAAACTGAACAAAAAGATTTTCTCCAGAAGAATATACCATAAGATTTCTTTGTTGACCACAATAAGTAGCAATAAGAGGGTCTTGATCTGAGGCTCCGTCGTATACTTTAATAAAATCGAATGGACAGCTGACGGGTTAACGGAAATGACAAATTTGTGAAATTATTAGCACATTCTTATATCCTAATGCTATTTGATTACATAATAATATGTGTCAGTTATGATCACAACATGCAATAGTTGTTATAACGAATGAATGACTTACTGCGGCCCTCCATAAAACAGGTCAAAATCCATGAACTCAAGCCGTACTCTTTGTCCTTTTCTGCCGAGAAATTTGTATTGACAGTTGAGGTTCTTTGGATACACTCCTGGATATGTTGGACTTAGAAACTGCCCCTCCCTTTTCTGGTCACTATATATAGAATAACTACATATTCGATGTGGTGCTGGAGTTCCCGCTATAAACGGACCTAAATTACAGTTAGAAACAAAACTATGACAATAAAAGTGCTATTGATTGGCAAAGCTATGAATGCCTTTTGGGCTTAGGAGAAGAATATTTGCGGAATTGTTATTGTTTTAAATGCTTTCCGGATGTTATTCTAGGTGTCAAAGACATGACCGCCTAATATTACAACTCTAGTGATAATATTGAAATAGTGAACCGTTAAAAATAGATTGAATTGAGAGAAATATAAAATAATTATTTGACATTTGCTCGGAAGTGCTCTGTTATTAAAGTTATTGATGGAAATATAGTAAACGCTATGATGAGTTGACTAAAAGAAAAGTAAAGAATTGGATTCAATTGGGACTAATAGATCATAGAAAGCATTTCAATTGGCTCTATGTTTGGCGATATATCTCTATTGGAATCCATGTCACGGAAAGTTCAAATTGATTAACAATATAACTATTGGATACAAATAATAAAATCCAATACAATAGAGCAACAAAAAACATTTTATACTCTACTTAGGAATTAGAAACTACTTAATACAGTACTGTTGACTCACTGGCGTCAATAAACTCGTAATTCCCCTGAAATACTTGGTCATCAACTACTTTTTGATCCGTATAAAAGCCAAAAACTAATGTTTGATACATTGATATTCTTTTTCGAGGCACAGTTCGACCGCAGTAACGGCCACCGAATGGTGTGTTTATTAAGTCCTGACTCGGCTCTTCTAATTCCGTGTATAAGTCAACATATTCTCCACTACAGCTTTTTTGGGAAAAGTTTAACAAAAATGTCATTCAAAGTCACATTTTTTATTTGATTAATTCAAATAAAACTATTTTTTAAAATAAAGAGTGTTTTTTACAATAAAACTATTTTAAACTCTTATAACATTTTTATTTTTGACTCATTTTCAAAAATTATACACCAAATTAAAGATAAGAAATGAAATTTTTATTATATGTCTTGATATTGTCTTTTTCCATATATATAAATCAATTCTTCGGCGTAAAGAATTATAAACATTTTTAAGTAAATGAGATCTTTATTATTTCATTGTATTTAAATTGAATCGTTTGTTGAAATTCTTGTATTGTTTAGAACTCATGTCAATAAATCTTATTTTTTTGAATAACTATAAAGAACAAAGTCGAGAATTGTTAAATAGGGTGATCTCGCTGGCCATGGAGCCGTCCTCCGACCCCATAATTGCTTATTATTCACTTTAATATATTTGTCGTTCTATTTTCGAGTGAATTATTTTTCACTCGAATTCATTTATATAACAAAAAAATTTCATTCTTTATCTTCAACTTGATGTGTAATTTTTGAAAACCGGTCAAAAAATTAAAAAGTTATAAGACTTTAAAATAGTCTTATTGTAAAAAAAGACTCTTTAGTTTAATTTAATTCTCACTCAGGAGTAGATCCTCTCAGATTGAACAATGAGAACGAGATCTGCACCCTTTCATTCTCGGCTGCAATAAATGTGAAAATGCATTGACGGGAGTGTTTCTGTTCATTTTCAATAGTGGGTGATGTGAAGCTACCATTTTTCAAGCCGTCCGGATTACTGATGAACATTCGATCGCATTCTATATATAATATTAAAAAAACAATAAAATTGCTAAATATTTCAAATTATTTGAAATTAATTATAAATCCTTTAGTGAATGAACACTTGCATTATTTGAGGATAAAGAATGCGAAATAAATTCTTATATCTTAATGATAGTGCTCACAAACTGATACTTTCTTGCTTTAAATGTATTAAATACAGACTTTTTCATAATACTTATACTATTCTTAACAATCATACGTTTAGTTTGAAGAATAATTTCAATTCTTTACTAACTTATATTCTGTAGTTTTAATTCAATTACTTTCAATACTTGTACAGTATATGAGAGTTAAGAGAAACTTATTTCTGGCGATTAAATAATTAATTTAAAATCAATTAAGATAGAGAGCAGTCTTTTTTAAATGGATTATTTTCTATTAAATAAATTAATGAATTGCTTCTTATCGTTAATGCATTTAGCAATCCATTAATTACTAATAAAATATTGAAATGAACCGAAATATGTTTTACTTTTGGCTTCAATATATCATATTCTAATCAAATTGACATTATTATGCACTTTCAGGGCCTGTCAATTATAGATATTTGATATAATGGAGGAATTATTGATGTGTTTATACAACAAAGAAATATACGAAATGTGTTGTGATATCTCATTATGCTGTTTATGAGGAATAATTTTTTTATTCTTCTATCCGATCATTTCTCTCTATCATTGATAAAAGGATGTTATGTTAACCGACCTATAATAAAATGATATACAGCTATGTGCTCCAAGTGGCACATTTACTGCTACCACATATCACTATCTAAATAATGAATGATTTTCTACTCTGCACTCAGTTATTCTTGGCTATAATGCCTGTGCTTTTTTCAAGAAAATATAATTTAAGACTTTTTCAAAACTAGAAGTTGTATCCTTTAATCCACTATTCCTACCCGTTATACACAAGTAAAGCAAAAAATATGATACAAATATTTAGTATAATAAGGCACGCATTTTAGTCATAAAACTGTGCAGTACATGAGTTAAATAATTTTGTGCATGCTTTTGAGATTAGAGCATCTACATTTCGGGTTTAACCCCAATAAACCCGATTAAACACTCCAAAAAGAAAATCTTCAAATCGGATTTAACCCGATTGAACCCGAATTGAACATGTGTGTTGCTTTTGTTTTAACCCCTTTTTTCGCTCAAATATTGTTTTATTGTGAATATTCTGAACATTTTTGAAATTTAGAAAACTTCAGACAGATCGTCGCTTATCATTAAATGATGAACACCTAAATATATACTCGATTTTGTATTTCAATGAAGATATAGAGGCACATTTTCATTAATACATCACATTTTTTGAATTTATGTACCAGAAATTGAAATTATATTTTCAGATAAACCCGATTAAACCACCCCGAATTGGAGTAAAAATTAAACCCGAAAAGTAGATGCTCTAATTTGAGATACAATACTATTTTTTTCTTGTTATCAAAATTTAAATGACATACTTGGGAGCTGATTATTGGTGACTGCGGGTTGTGAGAGGGGGAGAGGCGTAACTGCTGATACATCATTGATGACACTGGATCTGGTCGATGCACTGACTACATAGTATAGGATGAGGTGGTAATGACAAAAAAAAGTATAAATGAAAATAATGGTTTCACTCAATCACTTTAGTGAGCTATAAATTATATGTGAATCGTGTTAAGTGATCAGCGCTTTAATTATATAACACAGACTCGGAGTCTAATGGTTTGAGTTAAATTATCATCTTTTTCAGCACTTCGTTCTCACATTCTATTGTTGTTTGAAAATTAAAATAATCTCTTTTCTTATTCTACACCAAAATTCAAATCGTTTGTATCAAACGAAGAATGAGTTGATGACAAATAAAGAAAAATTTTCATTTATCTGTTAGAATATTAACATTGCATAAGTCAGCTCTTGTGAGATTGATTTTCTACCAATTAGGAGAAACTTGAGGTTCAATTTATTTGGTGATAAAAATAATTAATGTGTATTAAATAGTCTGAATGAATGACATCTCCGGAACTTATAATTAATTATTTCTTAAAGCATTTTCTGTTTTATAAATTGAGTTTATTTTAATTATAATAAATGTGAAACAATTTTATGAGTTAAAAAATAGATACTTTGCAAAACCAAAAATGTCTGATCTGATAAACTTACTTAAAATGTAAGCTTGAATAAGAGCCACAGCTAGAAATTGATTGGCAAAGTATAGCTTCTTTGACAAATATGACATCTAAAACAGAATTGATTTGATATATTATACTGTTTGCCATATTATATATAAGAAGCATAAGATCTAAAGGGCTTTATAACTCATTCCAACTAAAGTTAATTTTTAGTATAGAATACTATGACTGTATTGACGTGCGTGAACTGTAGCGTGAAGTACGAGCCTTCTTCAGATTGCCATAGATTCTAACGCCTAATTTATAATCATCTATTATATTAAGTATGAGTTATAACTTTTCATATTTGAAAATCGTATTTATCGTGTGCACAGAATTATAGTATTCATAATTCATGAGTTGAGTATTAGATCATTTGAGGAAAGAGTTTTGCTGAAAAACTTATTTATTATTTGATGCAAATCAATACATATTAAATAACAGACTGAACTGCATTTTAGAGTATAATTTTAACAGCAATTCATCTTAACTGATAGAAAGCATAAATTATAAGAGTGTTTGGCAGAAAAACATTAATGTTATCTGTTTACTAATGAATATGCGAATCGCTATCTCTAACACAGAATATGTCCAAAGATCGGATTACAAGTATCAATGCTTAGAAAGTTTAGCCAGACTTGAACTACCATTCAATGCAATCTCATTTCTTTGTGATAATCAATAACTATAGAAACACTCAATGTTAAGCTAATGATTTATCGATATATTTCTTTACTCTTTCTACTAAATTGAATTCAATATATGTTTTTAACTATTTTTAGCTAAGAATCATTACTTTATATAATGAATTCTTGAATATAATCAAGTTTATGCTCTATTGTCTTATTCGGGATCCTTTAACATAATTCTTGACAAAATGTGATAAATATTCCACTCATTCAATTAAATGTGAGAATAACTTAATATAATTAAAAATTTTGTCAAAAGGTTCAGTTATTTCCTTAAGTTTTATTTAAAGAAAGAAATTCAAACTTTTAATTCACACAAATATATAAGATTACGTTCGCCTCAACTGAGAATATTAAGTGAACAGCACTTATGAGAATAAGTTTAGAGCATTTCATTTATAATGGCAGAGAATATGAGATAAGAAAGCAAACGATTTCTGTTGGAAACGTTCAATGAAATAAGAGTGAAGCAAAAAAGTTAATGTGTTCTAATAGATGATTGCCTTGTTTTGTGGTACGATATGTATGGCCTTTCATTTCTTTATTCAATTTTTGCTATTGATTCAGTCGATAAATCTCCAAATTAGACTTTAATTCATTATTACATTTCTAATCAATAAATTCTAAATCAATTTTTAAGACTTTTAATAAATACATTATAGAATTGATTGGTTTTATTTATATTGAATCGTTATCAATACAAATACAAGTAACAGCAGTTTAATATCCGAGAGAAACAGAGTTTTTGCTAAATTGTAAGTTTTCTGTGGGCTTTGAAGTAAACTCTATTCAAATATCAATAGAATGAAATTCTGGAGAAAAGTAATCAGAGTATTGCAACTATGCGTTGACACAAAGTCTTTAATCCTCATTCTTCTATTTGGTCTGTTTGTGTGAGATAT
>JAQGCH010000787.1:0-19596 GCA_034699485.1 Nanhermannia elegantula | reverse complement strand
AAATTCATTTAAACTCTTCAGAGCCTTTGTTAAGATGAACTTCGATTGTTCATAATTTTTTGAATCTAAATGAATTACACCCAACTTATTCATAACTATAGCAAAATTATACATATCAGTACTTTCCGGCTCAATATCCCTCATTTCCTCAAAATCCTGTATTAAATTATTGTACACGTCAATGATCTCATCATTTCGTTCAGAATTTCTTAAACAATTCACTAATTTTTCTGAAACTAATATAAGTTCACCAAAAGTCGAATTTATTTTCCTTTTGTAACCTAAACATTTTGAAAAGCTATTACACGCTTCAGATAATTGTTTATTTTTAATCAAAAATACTGCTTGAAAATGAAAACTTTCGGCCATAATATCATATTCATCATTATGTATTAGGAAGATCTTTTCAAACCAATAAAGAGCAGAGATTATATTACTAATAAAATCAACAATTAAATTTGGGTCAATTATTACGTTGTATTCTTTTACAGTTTGTTCACAATTAATTATTTTATATAAAATATCATTAAAATCATTATTGTCGAAAGTAAAGCACTTAAAACCCACTTCTATTGATTTGAGATAATAATGAAGAGCTTCCTTATAATAATTATCTTCTAAAGTGTGTCTAAAATCTTTTGCAACACTCAATTTTAGAATTTGATAATCCTTTAATCTATAAATGGTCTTATCTATCAGCACACCTGCATTAACATTTACCTTACATTACATTACATTACAATAATAATTTGTAAATATTAAGCTAAATAAATTTGAACCCTTTTGTACTAACACTTAAAATGTATTCTTTATTTGAGTGCTGCAAAAGATTTTAGACACACTTTAACAGTTTGTGGTCTATTCTCTATTCCCATAATAATAGTTATCAGCGCCAGGAACGTATTGCGGATTTTCTATTGAATTTTCGAGACAGCCCGTGAAAGAACCGTTCAAAAATTTTGACGGCTCGTTTATATCAATCCACGCGCCGTCAGATGGTAGCCGTTCATGAAATTTAGCGAATTGTCGCGTCCAATAAGCGATTGCTTTGGGAATTGTGAAATCGGGCCAAACGGTGGAGCGTTTGTTTCAAACCTAGCCTTCAAATGGTTTCCCACTCGAGTTCTTGATGAATATATCCATCGCTAAGCCATCATCAAAAGGAGGATACGAACCCGGAGTTTCGCCCGAAGATATTCCGCAGTCAAATGATCCATAAATTGAGGCAAACCTGAGAACTGTTTGCCGTCATAAGTGAAGTCATTGTCATTTTTCATGGCGTTGATGTTATTCCACTGAATAGGGGGTCAAATGTCAGGTCAAATAATAATAGTAGCAAATCGTAATTACCTGAACGTCATATGGAATTTGTACTTCTCGGGTGAGGTTAAACACAGCCTTCATATTATCCAAAGATTTGTATCCGAATCGACATAAATGGAAACCTAATGCCCAATAAGGAGGAAGTGTTGGGAAACCAATCAACTCATTGTACTGATGAAACATAAGTACAGCATATTAATTAAACTTTTAATAAAACTAAATTAAATATTACTAATTGAAATACCTGTCCGATCACATCACTTCGTTGTGAACCAACAAATACAAAATAGTAAACAATACCAAAGATTGTTCTCCACGTTATGGCAGGTTTTGGCTCAACAATAATATCCATTGCAATCCTGTTGAAGAGGAAAACTGCATTACTGTTACCGTCAAGATCTTCAACCGCTAAATAGAAGGGATGAGAGCCGTAGACTCCTGTTCTGTGTGGGATCCCTATTGAACAGTGTGTATCGCTTCCAATTGACTTCTTTACGAAAACATTTAAACGTTTCAGATTTTCTATGGTTTTTTGTTGTTTAATATTGAATACAGGAATCGGTACTTTCATATCGTGTTTGCATTGAATCATAAAATTAGAATCTATTTAAGAAATATTATTATTAGTGAATGCACAACAATGCAATGCAATGCAGCGCAAGCATAACAAACCGAATGCAGCGATCATTGAGTTCATTCATTTGTGATTTAACTGTTTTTGAGTCTCTATTAAAACCATTTTGTTATTTTGTTGTTTACGTGACAACAATTGAATACAGATCTGACTCTACATCTATCACTTCATATCCAATATAGTTGTTTTCATAGTAACAAAACCGAACATTAATTGGAGGAACAGTTGCACTATTGTTCGCAACAATAGGAGTCCAACAGCCTCTCGACTCACAAATGGATTCACTGATTGGTTGATTGGGATTACAGTCAAATTTATCCTTATCTTTAACATAATCTCCGCATTCATTAGCGTTAGTATTGTTTCATTTTTCACTATATATAACATTATTATCAACAATAGACAATTCATCCACACCTGTATTGTCTTCTTCTTGTTCTTCGCCATAACTCAACTGAATCAATGTTACGGTACAGACAGTTATCATCAAAACTAAAACCAACACAAAAACTGAGGAATAGTTTTGAAAACTTTTCTTATTATAAGACATTCTCTTCTTTTTCTTAATGTCGAAGCGATTGAACAATTCTATAGTATCTGAAGAAGTGGTTTCCAAAGAATAATTAGAGGACAAACACTTCTTCTTGTTCTTGTTGTCAAACATTTTCTTCTAATTTATGACAAAATATTTTTTGACTGAAATGAAAACAAAAAATGAATTGATTTATATCTCAATAAATAGTTTAAAAAAGTTTTTATGATTTGTAATAAATTAAAGTTTAGTTTTATTGTTATAATAAACAAAACATTTGTTATAAATGAAGCGAAAAATATGAAAAATATGTAATTATTATTATTTTTGAGACATTTATTATTATAATAAACATAAAACTTATTTAAGAGTTAATAAAAGTTGAATTGAATGACAAAATAATAAAAAAAACTATTAAATAACTAATAATAATAACAATAAAAGACTTACAAAAAATATTTAAAACTTACATAAAATTAAACTAAAAGTAGGCGTAAAAAGCATTTCAAAAGATTAGTGTTTGTTTACATACAGTTCACGTGTATTTCAAGGCATTGTTGTCAATGTCTTCACACATGAGATAAGTGTTGCTGAGAAGCGACACAAAGAGGCTATTAATGTATAGTATAGTTAAAGCTTAGCTTTTTCGGTGTGACGCCGAATAATCCGAATATTGCCGCCGAAATTGTGATTCGAGTTACGCCGAAAAAGCTAAGCTCTAAGTATAGTACAATCGGTGAATTAAAGTTTGTCATCGATCCAGGAAATCATGCGGAAAGATAAGGGTTTCAGATATAATGAGGTTTTGCATTCAGTTTATTTATATATAAATTCATAAAAAGTCCACATTATCTCATATATATCTCATATATATCTTACTAATAATTGTTATCGAAAGGACAACTGCTTGACTCACAAAACATAGAAATTTAAAGGTTTAACAATTTTACAGTATATGAGCGAAATATTTTTATGACTTGTTTATGACTCCCTTAAGTTATAAGCAGGTTAGGTTTTTTGCCTATTTGCCTGTGTGCCTAGCAAATTCCTATTTTTAATATATTTTTGTATGTCTGCCTATTTCTTAAAAGTTTCTAATTAATGCCTAATTTTTAGTTTATTTAATTTCTCCCATTTTCTGACTCATGATTTTCTCTGCAATTTTAAGCTTTTGTAAAGTATTTTTATTTATTTTATTAAAGTTTTATTGAAATGAGCTATTTCTCGAGTAGAAACAAGTTTTCATACCATTATTTCTTAGAATTAACTCTTTATAAAAGGCATTTGAGTGAGATTAAGCTAAATCAGAGGTCACATATTTCTAAAGATTAATAATTTGAACACTTTATGTTAGATTTTTCTAGTTTTAGAAGTAATCTAGGTCTCATTTAGAAGAGTTGATATGTTTAAGATATGCACCGAATAATTCATGTGATTTGGAGGATCATTCAGAAGATACAAATCAGTGAAACAGAAAATTTTACTATTGAATCAATAAAAATGGACTTAATTGCCAGTTATGACTCCGACTAAAATATTTGTTTGAATCAAATTTTGTACTAAAATAAATAAAATTTTTGCCAATTTGATGCTTATTTTTGAATATTTTTAATGCCTATTTGCTGCCTATTGTAATGGTTTTAAATGCTTATAAAACCGAACTCTGGTTATAAGTATAAAATGATTACTTCACTAAATGTTAGTTCTCTTATCTGTTTCAATTAATTTGATATTTTGAATGACTAAACTTATAACCGAACTGTTGCGATAACTTATTAATGTCTCATCCCTTAAGTTTTATCCCTACGCATCACTGCATTTTCTGGATTTGGACAAACTTTGTTTAAGTGACTGTACATCCTGTAGTTACTACATTGTATACCGTAATCAAAGTCAAGAAAAAGTAAATAAAAAAAACATAGTTTGCAAATCATTTGCTTTAATTCGATAGCCTTTAACATTTATTGATAGCCTTATGAGAGCCATAAATTTTTGATACAATCTACAATTTTTAGAAAATGAGAGACTGATATTTATTCTTCACATGGAATACTATTAAAGCGATTGTTAATCTATTTTCTATGGGAAAAGATCTTCACAAATGATGACAAACACAGCATCAGCTCAGAAGCGGTTTTCAAACCAAACCATATTCTTTGTATAATATATAAACAAAATTAAGATCAGAAGCTTTTGGAGTCTGTGTGTAATGAGAGGACAATTATGTGAGTGGTTTAGCCTTTTTAAGTTTAAAACACAAATCTATTATTGAGCTCTAAACTATTAGAAAGCTTTAATATTTATTTAAGTCACTCATTATTAGACTAACACATCATTAAGCAGACAAACTTTGATCCATTAACAGATTCATCGCCAAAGGGGGTCCGTACCCCACACATGTTGAGAAATTAAAAATGTTCCTTCCCTTTAGTCCCCAAAGTAAAATGTTAAATAATTTTTCAAATTGACATTCAATGAATAATAACGATGAGTTTTCACTATAATATATAAATACGAAAATTATTTTTAAATTTTTTTTTGCTGTGAAATTACTTTTCTTATGAAAAATATGAAACCAATGAGTTTTGACCACCCGCTCAATTTTCAGGATTTTCTAAAGCAATCCATGCTCTGGAACATCCGAGCTTAGCCAAGTCTCATTCATTAATATATGAAAGCATTACTATTATAATAATACAGGCATTTAAATGAAAGATACTCATTAAGAGAGTCTATGAAGAAAAAAGCGAATTAATGAATAAATAGATGTTTTTAGAAGTTTAGCTCTTAATATGATATTAGATATACTGTATATTTAATGTCCATTAAAATGATACCAGTTTTGCAAACTATTAACTGATAACTCTTTTCAGTGCAGTGACACTCAAATTAGCATTTAAATAGATACGAGACTATAGCTCTGGCAATTAAACTCTCTCTCATATCAATCATGTTATTGAATAAAATAGATTTTGTGAATCGAGAATGCAATCAATAAAATGAAGCAAAAAAAATATCTCAATATTGTTTAGCTTTTTGATGGCCTATTATTACTTAGAGATGAATTTCATGCGTTCATTGTATGATAAAATGAATTTTTTATTCTTATGAAAGTAATGTAAACTCTATTTAGACATCTTAAGTCTCATTCAAAGATAGTCTTAATTAAATATTTGAAGGATTTATGCGATTCATAATCATTTCGCTTTAAATTAAAATATTTCAAATATATAATATCAGTTCAGATATGTATCCGGTATTAAAAAAAATTGAAACTGAATATCATTAATATATTTTTAATCATAAGATCAAAGCTTATGTATTATTAATCATTTGAAATCTTACTTTTGGCAAATTTTTCTTTTGAAACATATTCCACGGAATTACTATTTGATCATAAGTCATAACATTTGATTTATCAGTTGAAAGGTATCAGTACCTGAAGAATACTTGACGAATATATATTGCAAACCTGTCTATTGAATAGGTATATGAACTCAATTATTGGATTAAAGTTTAAACGCCAATAAAATATAAATATTTTAATTTCTATAAAAAGTTTTGTACAAATATTGATATATTTAATAAAAAATAAGATAAATGTGAGGTTAATAGAGTTCAAAAATTTGAATAAAATATAATTCAATAAAATGAATGCAATAAAAGTGATTTAAATATTTTTGACACTTTATAAGGAAGTCTCAGTACTATTATTAACGATATCTTAAGTAAATCGAGATTTTGAAAGTAAAAAATTGATTCATAATTAAAAACCTATCAGAATGGGTGTTAAGAAATTTCCCGCTTTTAATGAGCATAGTTATCATTGAATAAATAGTAAGCTTTTTAGTGATAAATATGTTGACCTGTAAGTTATAGAAGACATCCATTCAATTAGTAATTCACTATTGAGTGAGATCTGACATTCAGTATCTTATGCACAAAAATGATGAGAAGATTTTCATTACTTCAAAGACAGAGATAGATATAAGAAGTTGATTGACTTCAGGGCAAACACATGCAGGTATGAGAGGTATCCAAATTCCTAGTATTAAAACGCATTTTCAGAGCTGTTAATCAAATTAAATATTTATAGAAATATGAAAATTATTTATATTTTTGAGATCAAAATCATTAAATCTTCGAATTACAGGAAATATGTTTATTATCTGTACATTAACTAAAAACTTGGCATAAAGTAATAAATTATAATTAAACATCATATTGAACTCACAAATGTCAATCACATACTCAATAATGATTTAGTCAATACTTTTTCTCAAATATCTAAAGAATATCTCTATTGAAGAAAATTGAAAGTTTTTAAAAATATCACATTTACGGTATATTAAGTAATATAATAGAAGACAGTGAAAAAATTAGTGTTAATTATATAATAATAATTATTGAAAGGTCGTGACATTTGACCGCTCTTATGTCTTAAACAGTGTTAAAAGTAGGCCTCAATAAAAAGGGAACGAAAGAAGACGAGAGTAATTACTTTCGAAAGACTTATTGAACGCTACAATGCCTTAACTAAAAGAGAAGAAAATAATAATAATACTGTAGTGAAGCTATATTTCTATTGGTTGTCACTCAACTATAACTCAGCCCAAATAGTTTACCCGATGGCACTCATATTCATTCCGCTCTCCAGTTTGAATGACAGACATCTATGTACTGGCCATCACTTAGAAATTTTCACACTATTGCGGATATTATACAAGAAAATTACAGCTGATTTTATTGTGCTTTTAATGATAATAAAGTAAGAAAATTGTTTGAAAGACAGACAAAGTTTGAGACTCTCTTTCGCGTATCGCTTTCCAAAAGTAGTCAACAGTTAAATATTATATTATTGTTTGGGTCAGTAATGAATAAAAACTTGTTTGTGCTGCGATTTATTACTTAAATATTAATATCAAATTACTTTTTAATGTCATTTATAATGTCTATGTTGTGAATCGCATCCATTTGTGGCTAAATTTTAAATTAATTTCATATTATTTATTGCATAACTTTTATAACTGGTGTTCAAAAGTCATTTGCGTACTAATAAGTTATCCAAACTTATAATACAGTGAGTTCTCTGTTTGTTAATTAATAATAAGTTACTTTTCTTATTAAAAAAAAGTTAAAATTTATTGAAAAAATTAACAGATATTATAAAACTATTATGATATGACTCAACACTGAAAATAAATTCAGAAAAAAGGTAAGAAATTTAAAGAAACTATTTTACTGATAATTTTATTGAATAAGCTTAAGCTCTAAAGTTTCTGTTAATAAAATAATTCCTAAACAATAAAAACTTTTTTAAAAGTTGTAAAAGAAAAATACCTATTCTTAAAAGTGAACTAAAAACAAAATCTTTGAACAATTCCGCTATTTTTGTACTTTCACTAAACATTTGATGAAACTGTTAATTAAATAACTAATGATTAAAAAAATTTTTTTTCCAAAATATATTAAAAATTGAAATAAGCCTTTGCGTATGATTAGAGTGAAACTACTACTCTGTCTGTCCCTTTTATTGTGTTTATAGATTGATAGATATGTCTCACTTCTTATTGCTTCTGATCTATTTTATAACTTTCTTTGAATTCCCAAAAAAACATAACTTAATAGTTAAAAATTGTAGTATTTTTGTGCAACAATTGTCTGAATGACATGAGTGATTCAGGCGAGAAGAAATTTGTGCCCACTCTTTCGCTTCAATCAATTTCTTTGGGTTTTGATTTGAAGTGTTTTACGCAATATATCATTAATGTAAGAGAAGAATACTGTAGTAATAAACTTATAAGCAATTCCTTTGTTCTTATATTGCGCGTACTTTAGTAAAAATCAATAATAGCTAATAATCAATAGTTTAACTCAATTTCTAATGTTTTACAAAAGTGAGAATCTCTGAAATAAATCTTATTTTTGCAAAAATTCCCGTTTGTTTTAAATTAATAGCTTTCTATATAACTTCACCCATGGATTAGTTTCGGATTATATTTATATCACTTCCTATTTCTATTGATTTGAAGTTCAAGTTTATTACCAAAATATGCAATAACGGAAAATATTGTTTTTTATGCGCTTAAATTGATTTTGTGTGTTCTCTATGGGAAAGAAAGAAATCTATAATTACTTTTACCTTTTATTAGTTTCTATTGAGAACCATAATAGAAAACCAGATTAACTGCAAATTATTCTGTTTCGCTTCAATAACTTTTTGAAGTTATAATTGTTTTTTTGTTCAGGTATTGTTCACAAAATTATAACTCATAAACTGATAGCATATAAGAGTTATTAACTGTTAATTTTAAATTACAGTTATTTCTTGCAAAGCTATAAAACCCTAATATTCGAGAACTCTTTTAATCTATTGAATTATTTCTATGGTTTTAATTTATTATTAATTGTTTTTAATGTGTTTGTTGTATTGTTGTCACTAAAATACTGTGAAAATTATTGACAAATATAGCTTAGAAAAGAGAGCACTTCTTTTATTAACAGAATTTTTTTGATTACAATAGAAAAGTAAAGTTATGATAAATATTTGAATATGAAAAGATGCTCTTCCTAACATTGTTTGACTGCACAAAATCATCTTTATTTTTATATTCAAACTGTTGTAATAAAACAGTTTCACCTCAAAAGGTGTGATAAATGAGAAAAAGTAATATTATAAGTTACATATTATTAAACAGCTACAGCGTTCAATAGCGAGAGTGTTTGCAAATTCAAGGCTTAAAAATTAAAGAATAATCCTGTTTTCAGTTTTTCTTTTCATTTTTTTGTAATTGAAATTTTGAATATATTTTTGATGATTTTATCGCTAAAATATAACATTTATTCATAAATGATATACAATCATTGCATAAAAATCATATTTAATCAGTTTTCAGATCATGCATTTAAGTCCATTATTATTATTGTTGTTGAATAATAATAGGCTTTAGTTGAAACTCGCTTTCAAATATTATATTTCAATTTTGAACGATTATCGCCAAAGAATTGGTGATATTTCTTGTTATTGGGAAAAAATATCTCGAAAAATACAGAAATAGACAACTTTATGAAAAAGACATATTTGAGTGTAATGATAACTATACTTCATGTAAACGCATTCAATTGCTATATAAATACTATGAACATATTTATGAAGCATTACATTATAATAATATGAGTAATAGCTATAATAGACACTAAATCTCATTTTCAATCTTCAATATTAAGTTTGACTGAAACTATTCAAGAGTTTTAAATTATTATTTTCATTCTTATTCAAGAGAGAAATCTAAAAAAGTGTATGCCATAAAATTGAGAAAGTTCTAGTGTTTCAACCTTCAGATTATACCTGTAATAACTTTCTTTTTCTATTCCTCTGTATCCCATCGCTTACATCTCAATCATATTTTTATATAATTAGAGTTTAGATTCTCTCCAATTATCCTAGTGATCACAAACACAATGAATTGAACAAAAATCAAGTATTGGATTCATTTTAAATATCGAAAACAGGTTATAACCAAATATTACACATTTATATGAATTTGATTAAAAAACAATAAAAAACTAGAAATTATTATTTATTTTTCATCATTTTCAGTATTGATCTTTCTTCAGTAGAAATTTTAAGAGTCGATTGTTGAAGATCGAGACTCATGGCTCTGGAAAATTAAATCTCTACTTTAGATATATATATCAGTTTCTCTTTCTTCCTGTAATTCAGTTTTCATCAATTTTCTCAATGATGTGTTCAATAACGCCTATCCTATGATTATCTGACGATAGATTATTATTTAAATTGATTTCCAATTTGAATATATTATAGCATAAGAGTATTTACAAGTATTGCAACTTTATATCAAAAGGTGAACGAAATATGTATTAACTCTCACTATACTCATGAACTTTATGCGAGGACTCAATCTAATGATATATTAGTTTGGATTGTGTTTTGCAACCCACCCATTATTAAACTTTTGAAACACTATTCTTAATAGCAAAAGTGACGCTGAAGTTTAAGATTGAACGATTACTTTTTCTGCTATATTTTTTTAACTTATATTTTTTACGGAAATTCCTCTTCAGAACATTTATCATTGATTTTCTTAAATTTTAAAATTTTAATAAATCTGAATTTTTGTATGCGTTAAACTCACTTCAATTACAAAGATTGTCAAATAAAATTTTGATTTTTGCGAAACTGTCACATTTATCTCAAACCTCAAATTTTTTTATTCAAAATGAATTCTTGTTAAAAATATATGTTAAAAGTTAAATGTATTTGATGGCATTAAACATCGTATACATCAAGTATTTAAATCATACAATTAATCACAGTTTTGAACTAATTTAAAAATAAACAAAGAATTGAGAATAAATACTCAATAAGAGCTCACTTAACTCAATATAATTAAGTTTTCTCTTAATATTAAACATTACAGTTTAAACGAAAAACAAACTCATGACTAATTAAAACTACAAAATGTAAAATCAAAATTGGATCAGAAATCATTTGCATGTGAATCCTCTCAGAAAATTAGTTACACTTTCATTGAATTAATTGAATAGGGTTTATGAGATGCAAATCTGTGCTTATTTTTTAAATTCCGCTCAAACACAATGCTAACAGAAAGCATGCATTATTCAAAACAAGATTTTGAAAACACAGTTTTGATTCATTTTTTTAATTATATGCACACTTTCAGTAATAAAAGAATGAATTCATTTTGCATAAGAACTTTTTTGCATCTATTGTATTATTATTATTGTTATTGAATATATTATTGAATTTATTTTACGGAGTTATTCACTCCAATTATCAATTCAATGACTTTTCAATTAAATGATCTGCTTATAAATTTTGAAACACATTTTAGTTGTACAGTGAGTCTGAAATTATTTTTTTTAAATATCTGAAAATTTAAATATCTTTATACATTTAACTTCTCTTAATATATAACACATTAGTATTGTTGTGATTTAACTTTTTTATATAGAAACTGACAAAAGTTATCCCAGTATTTGACTGAAATGTAATCTAAATATAATTGAAGCCAAAACATTTGAAGTTCAAGTGTATCATAAATTAACTTATATTTTTAAGCATATCTTTCCACCGATAAGTTATAGCTCATGCACTAGTATTCGTTTCAAGTTTGCCGTCAATGTTAATAAAAAGCGAAAAAAACTTTTAACGAAAGAGAAAACATAATTTACTTGATAGAGCGCGAGAGAGAGGGAGAAATACAGGACAATACACCCCAAAGCTATAAAAGTAATACTAATTATTATCGAAGCTGTTAAACAATTTTTCTACCAGTTTAACATCAATTTTAAACTTAAATTTTAAATCAATTTTTCACAATTATTTTTTGAATACAGTAAATACTATTAATTTTGATGATTAACTGCAGACAAACTATTTTGAAACACAAACTATTTGATTCATTAAAAACTATGACCTGTTGTGCTTTCATATATAGAGAGAAAACTAACTTAACTTGCATTTAATTTAATCAATTTGTTTAAATGTTTTAAGTAGTTTGGGAACAAGTTTTCAGAAACTGATTATATTACTGAAAAATTCGATAATTAATTATAAATTTCAAATATATAATTGCTCTTAAAAATAAACTAACATTAAGTATTACTTAAGTGAATGGCAATTAAGTATTTGTTATACCAGTACAACACTTATTATAACCCAAAGGGTTTTGAAATACTTTCTCTGTTCTAAGAAACTGAGATGAAGAGTAGATAAATGCAAACTTATTTATATGTAAAATATATATTAAGATATTCTTTAAACCATTTTTCTTTCTAAATTCACTCTTTAATACTATATATTGAATAAGAAATTTGAGTTACAACGAACTCGCGTTTCTTCCCTCAGTTCCGGCAAAAGTGATGTAAATACTAATAGTATTGGTGTATAGCAAACGATGTAATAACATATTTTTGATAAGTTGAGAACTTTGTAGTACAGTAACATTGAAAGCACGTCAAAATACTCATTTCACTATAACTATCCGATAATTTATTTTAAATAGCTTTTATGCCCGTTTAATGCAATGCCATTATGTTTATCCCCCTTTTCTCTAAAGTCCAAAATCACAATACATTTTGCTCTTAAATTTGTTTCTATTTTTCTTATTCAAAAGTTATAATTTGATCTTATTTTTGTGCATTGTTATAACTTTTTATCCTTTTTTATGTTCTTTCTCATCTTTATTTACGTTTTTGCATTCGCGCAAATCACGGAATACTTATTTTCTCAGAAAATATAATCTCAAGCATTAAACAAGTTTTTCTTCTAATAAGTTTACTTTTACTAAGTCCACAGCAGCTATTCATCTAAAGATATACATGTTGTTTATGAATTATAATTCATATTTCAATTGAATTGATATTTTAAGTCTACACGCGATCAAATTGAGACAAAAAGTTCAATAAAACATGAATACATTCAAATATAATAATAAACGTCTCATTTTATTGATTTCTTTCAGGACCTTAAACTACTTTTTCTTCAAAAGCTTTTTAAGCCGAAGTGTTGACTATTAAAAAGCTTTTATTTTCTTGATATTCAGCCAAATTGTGAGAATCATTCTGTGGTGAGGCGTGAAAAGTAAAACTACATTAAACTTTTCGTTTTACTTCTATTTTTTCTAAACTCTTGTAAAACTCTTTCTAATAAAACAACAAATGTCGTAAAATTCGTCAGAAAAACACGTTCACAATAATTATTTTACAACAATGTTCTCTTTTTATAAGTTCATTCGCATTACAAAAATTGTCCCCAAAAAATCCCAAAATTATTTTTATTCAAAATTGAATATTCTTGAGAGAAAACAATGCGCTTCCGTTGCTTCGCAACTTACATGTATATTAATCTCTGATATTAATCCATAACAATTTTTTTAGGAAAAGCAGTATTTAAAAGCTTTGTTATAGCCATTCGAGTATTTTATCGAAAATTTTTATAACAATATTTATAACAACAAAAATGTTGAAAAAAGAAAACTGTCTTTGAATTATTGAATAAATGTTTTATTGCCTTTAAAAATTTGTGTTTTAAAATACGAAGATTTTGATTTAAATAGTGAAAATAATTTTTTATTCCACCCAAGAATGTGTGTGAGAGAGAGTCTTCAGTTTTTGCAAAGTTTGAATGTGAAGACCAACAAATTTCAAGGTCTAGTCTAATGGCAAATAAAGTTAATGCTCGTAAAATTTGCGAAAGAATTTGCGAATAGAGGTTATGGTTATACATGACTTTGTGAGAGTCAACGCTTAAATAATGTACCACTTGTTAGAACTTCTTTGTTACCAAATATATTTCAGGGGTATATCATAGACAAAAGGATGACTTTTTGGGAAACTTCTCAACAAAAGAATTATTGTGAGGTAACCTCAATGTCAAATGTATTATCATTTCTATGAGAGTTTTAGAGAACTTTCTATTAAAAATAATATTAAAGAACTTATGGTTTATCAAAATTTTTAAGAACATTTAGTTTCAAACAGAAGTTTAGTTTGTTTGATAATAAAGGTTTTTAATATATATCATATAATATAAAGTTATTTCTAAAGGTGTTAATTCCTAACCTAACCTAACCTTTCATTTGATACAACTTTGGATAAGAAAATGGTATAACTTTTTTTATTATCAAATTATAATTATAATGAAAGAATTAGTTTGAAATTAAGACACGAAATGAAATTGAAGTGCTGTACAGGTACTTATCAGTGTATAGATCTAAAGCGATCTTAAACAAAAAGATTTATTGATATGAAACCTCTATTGATCTAATAAAGTAATACCAAAGTAATACCGGATCTTCTAAACTTCAAGCCTAAAATTGTATTCATCTTACTATAGAATTGCATAATAAATAATTTAAGGTGAATGACTCTCAATTGTGAATTAGGGTATATTTCTGACAAATTACTCAATTACCTCTTCTTTTGAATGTTTCTCTCTAAATAATTGTCTTCAATCATAAAATCTTATTATACTTTGGGTTTATGTGATTGCAATTTTATATTAGGTATAACTTATTTAAAGGGCTTTCAAAGTTATTTTTAAAATTAGGTTCACATCAGAAATTGTACATCAAATAATTATACTACAGTTATACCTCGTTATAGTGAATCAATGAAAAAGTATACCGCTAGTATTATAAAAATTTCAAATAATTTATTTTTTTCTTAAGATGTAAATCTCGATATTTTTTGTGGAAAAAACTAAAAAAATTTTGAGTAAAAATTATGTTTTAAAAACTTTTATGATGAGAAATTTTATTTTAAAAAATTCTCTATTATATATGGTGAAGGCTATTAAATTGGGAAAGATATCCAGCCATTTCATTTTGAGGATATCTCATATTTGTACGTAATAAGAGTGAGATCTCTACAAGTTTTAACCCCACGTCGACGTGAAATAATGCTACTGGTCTAGGGAACATACTCCTGACAATCACATAACTAGTCCTATGCATAACTAGCGTATAACCCCCTCAACTCTAAATTTTTATTTCATCTTATTTTCTAAAAGTTTGACTGATAATGATTAGAAATGACTGTAATTGATAATTGTTTGCTAATTATTGAGTCTAAAACTGAAATAAGTGTTGTTTATTGTTATTGAAATTTATTGTTAATTTATTCATTAAATTCCTAAATTTTATGCCTTCACTCAAAATTTTCTGGTTACGCCACTGCCCCCTGACTAGAAGAAATGTATACTGAAACGTAAACTCCAGAGGACGAACAAGTAAATAACGCTATTATAACTTTAAGATTTAATATTTTTGTGACTTATAAGTAAATAAATGCATTTTTTTAAAAACTTTTGATTTATTTGTTTTATGGTCCTTAACCTTTATCTCAGAACTTTTGTTTTGTGTTTTCTATTGATTTATAGTTATAGTTTATTCCCTTCTGTTTATAAATTATTGTTATATTGCAGACAAAGCCACAATCGAAGCACTGTAAGCATGATTTGTTGAATATCATTAAATAAGAAAAGTTTTTTATTTCAATTTTTTCAAAACTAACTTATACTCATTTGCAATAAAGAATGTCAAAAAAGATAATACCTTATCATATAACTTATCTATTGATATCTTACTATCGATATTGTTGTTATTACGCGCATTACTAATGCATAACATTTTTTAAGGTTCGCTTATTTGTTATTGTAGTCATTGTTTTTATAAACGATATTTTTTTCAATAATACATTTTTTCGAAAACACATAATTTCTGAAAACTTTGTTTTTGAAAGCCTCTGTCAAAAGAAAATCTACTTAAATCAAATATTAAAACGAAACTTTAGAGAATCAAAAACGTTATTAGACAAGTAGTAGAAATAATTTTGTTCAAACTTTTCTATATTTCATTGTTATTTTCACCTTTTTATGTAAAAGAATCATTTTTGTTCTCTCGAGCGAATCAAATGCATATTATTATTATTATTATTATTATTGCTGTTGTTTTCTTCAAAAATTATTTTAAATCATGAATTAAAGCAAAAAAAGCCATAATTTATTGCGTGTATCACAAAATTTCTTCAACTGATGGATTGAGTTAAAAATTATAAGTTGATCCTGTTCTTCATAAGGACTTTCACTTTCTATTTAAGAGAATAATTTTTTATTTTCATTATTCTAATTGATTACTTCCTATTGAATATCTATTGATTAATTTCTTATTAAAAAATTTTATTGTTTTTAAACTAATTATTTTTTTAAAAAAATGATAACAAATATAAGTACAGAACTAAAATTAAAATTACTTTAAGTTTTCATGAATTAAAAAAACTAATAATTATATAGAATAAAAATTTAAATTAGTTTTAGTTAATTTGATTAATACTTTCTATGATTTGATTTTCATTTTAAAATAGAGTTTATTTTAGTTAAAACACAAAATCTTTTTGGATATTTGAATAGAGAAAAGTAATTTTCAATTAAAAACATAAAATTACGATTTTTCATCATGTATTTAAAAGTGAGACGTAAAGTATTTTTCAGTGTCAATGCCTTTCACTTTATGACTGTTGAAGAGCTGCAGAGCAGAGGAGCTGTGTATTCATCTGAAATGCTAAATGCTATTACAATGGACACAATTCAGTAGTAAAGTCAGTTACGCTCTACTGATACTAAAGTCTTTGAACATATAGAAAGAGATCGCTTTGATTCCCCACTACTCATCTCTCGTCTCTTCTTTTTTTTGTGATCCGGTGCTCTCAATGAGCCCAATAGTCTTAATGACTCGCTGGCACTAATGTCACGCGTAAATGTCTGACTTATAATATCTAAACTCTCTTCACGTTTACCTTTTTATGATTGCGTTCTTTTTTATAATTTCAATTCTAATTTTCAATACAATTTCACTTTTTTCAATTACTTCTTATAAGATTTATCACGAAATAGTTTGTTGTCTGAGTTTTTTTATATTTATCTCAAAGCATGCTTTATATTAAATCAGTTTTTATGTTCCATACAAAAAGTTATTTGGAAGACAAAAATTGGTTCAAATTATTTCTCTTATTATTTATTATTAAATGAAATCACAAAATTTCATGCATAAAGTTTTTATTAATATTTGTTTCTATCACTGAAATTCAGGTTTAATTTTACTTATGATACATAAACTCAATATTATTTCAAGATCTCTGACATCGATTGCGTGATTGTGAGATTCATTATACTGTTTGAATCAAAACAGTAATTTGTTATATATATTAAATAAATGACAATAATTTACTCGTATATAAGAATATTCTACACGAAAACGCACTTCCAATATAGAGAATAAAAAGACATTTCGCACATATAGTAAGCTAAGAATTTATTGTCAGTTAATTGTAAGAAAACATTGAGTATTGTTGATATTGTTGGTCAAAATTCACTTTTTCTCTGTGAGAATTACTTTTGCTTAACGTTCAAAAATTCATATGTTTTGAAAACAGGATAATAAAACACTTTTATTATCATTGAGTTGAATATGTTTAGAATTGATAACAAGAATAATAATATAATAGTTTGAATTTTAAAATGTGTCATCAGAATAGCCTCTAACCTAAAGGGTATAAAACTTGAAATATAAAAGTCTTTTCATTCAAACAATAACTTTCTAAAAACAAACTATTATTAAATGTTTTAAAATTGAATTATTTAGAAGTGAAGAAAAGAGTTAAGCGTTGATATAATAACTCAAAGCCCATAAAAAACCAAACAATTAATATTAGAGTTGCAAAGAAATGTTGAAATATATAATTCACACTACAGTACTCTCTCATTATTGTTTGTTATTTTAATACAATTGTTGCACTGACTTGAGTACAGTATTTACACCTTTAAATAATTAGTGACTTCTGTTTGTATTGATGCAGAACTGACTGTTTGTTGAAGAAAACGTGACATTTTTAGTGGTTTACAGCGGAACTATTATATTATACAAAAATCTCAACAATGAATAATAATTAAACAATTGAAATGCGACTGTTTTGTATGAATACAATGCCAACAAACACTAGTGACCGAAGGAAATGGTATCAGTCATGTCATTCATTAGGCTCATCATCAATGATGCTCTGGTTAATTATCATTATTATGTTTAACACAGCATTAGGTAAGCCTATTATGAGGTCAATAGTTCCCTATCTTTGATCTCATTTATATGTCAATGAATTCATTTTAAATTTGTCCAAACATTTATCACTCAACTAAACAGCCACTGAATAAACTTTTGATTTCAAAGAAAAACTCTTTTTTTGTAAAATGAAATTAGTTTTCACTCTTTAATGAAAAGGACAATTAGTTTAAAAAAGGAATTTATTTGAAGAGTTAGAAGAGCTCATTATTCAATGTAATTTGAGTTTAATTTAAGATTATTTAATACACTTAAGATACCAATTGTAAGTTTCAGATAATTTCTAAAGTTATAGTTTAAAAAATTACTTTTTCATTAAAAAAAACATTCAATGTTTGCATGGATTCCATTAAGAAGACAAATGCATGGATTCAATTCATTAGAAGACAAATAATAAGTTTTTAAAATAATTTAAAATTAAAACTTTAATTAATATCAGCTCAATGTCCAATCGGGACCACAATGTCATTCGAAAAGATATCATCAGTCACAGTACGTGGGGTACCATTACTGCCATTATATTCGGGTCAACAGGACATTCCTGTGACAGCGGAGTGTAATAATCGATGTAGAGCTGGACCTAAATGTCGAGCATTCTTAATAAATTATGACAAACACATGTGTATGGGTATGGATTACGATTCACTAAATAGAGGCGCAAGTATTGTATCAACACTTGAAAGGACCAGTTATTTCGAGAAGATTTGCTTATCTGCGGCCCCGTGTGAGAAGGCCTGGACTTTCGAAAGAGTTATGGGCAGAGAGTTGGGCGGATTCGATGACCGCATCTTATCTGGTGTTGCGAGTCGTTTAAGATGTCAAGAACTGTGTCTTAAAGAGAGATCATTTGTCTGCAGATCAGGTGAATACTGAAAAACTTTATGAATTTTGTGCCATTTTGTTGACTAAGTATGAACTGTCATTTTATAGGTGAATACGATTATGCACTACAACAATGTCGACTTTCTTCCGAAGATCGCAGGTCACAACCGACCGCATATCGTGTGGCCATTTCCACAGTGGATTATTTTGAGAACGAATGCGCCGCTTTAGTGGTGGGACCGCCCGGTTGTGATTTTGAGAAATATGAAAACTCAGACGTGAAACGGGCAGATTTAGTGCGAACGGCCTTTTCCATAGAGCAGTGCAGGAATTTATGTGACGCGACGCGTGCTTTTGTTTGTCGGTCATTCACATATTCACAACAATCAGCCCAATGTTGGCTCAGCTCTGATGATATGCTGGCTGTCGGTGGTGTTCGTGGTCTGGACACACATTCAGGGGTTATTTACTTTCAAAGAACTCATTGTCTCGACTGTAAGTTTGACTCAATTATTATTCACAAATGTTAATAATGTTAATACTATTCGCAAAATGCTCTGCAAATCGTTTTTATTATATGGATAAATGCATACACACTATTAGTATGTTTAAAAATTATGCCAAAC
>JAQGCH010000786.1:0-19600 GCA_034699485.1 Nanhermannia elegantula | reverse complement strand
CCAAGGGGAACAAAGTTGGGCCTAGGGCCCTAGGGCCACATTTGGGGAGTCAATGGCATATACCGTTGACTTTGTCTAAATGAGCACTTTTCAAAAATATATATGTTTTCCCAAAAGCTTTTTGGCACTCCGTGAGTATCCCTTGTCAGTATAAATGTATCCAAATTGTCATCGCGCAGAAGCTAACAGTTCCTGAAATCCTCACTCAAACCAAATCGTCTATTCTCTATACAACTATAGTTTGTTATATGCATTAGAAGTGGACAGAGATATATAAAGATTTAATACTTAAGTAGAGCATTAAATATAGTATTAGATGTGATCTTAGTCTTAAATGACTCAATACGTTATTAAATCAATAATGAATATAATTTAATCGGTTTCACAACACTTGAGTTTAACTTTATTTTTTAAGCTTCCTTAAAAGTTAGAATCATAAATGAAACTCGTTTGATGTTAAATGTATTGAAAAGTCCACAAGAATTTGTTTAAAAATAAGTTCCATTTGAATGTCATGTGAAATGGTATTTATTTAGTTAAACAGTTAAAATTGGAAATTAAAAGATTGTTAACAATAATTGTTACTTTCAATTATATTGACGTGAAATTCTCATTTTAAAGCAAATATTTTTGAAATACACTATAAAAGTGATAAAACTTTTGTTGTATGGATAGTTTGATGTGTTGAATGTGGGAAATATCTGATTAAATGTTACATCAAAATGGCAAAAGTAGAAATTCAAGTGAATAGTGGAATAACAGAAATTGATGCCAAAGTTCAAAGTGAACTAAAAAGTCTGAACTTAAGTTCTGGTCTCAATTCAACTTGGATTGAACTCTGGAAATCACTGGAACTTATGAATGAAGACGATGAAACAGAAGAACTAGTACGTAATATTGCTATAATAATATGCTATTCACTGATAGTTATCATCTCATTCGTTGGAAATTTATTGGTTTGTAAAGTGATTTTTGAGCGGAAAGGTTCACGTACAACAACCAATATATTAATTGGTAATTTAGCGGTATCTGACTTATTAATGACTGTACTTAATATCCCATTCAATATCGCTCGTGTCGTTTTGGATAATTGGCCATTTGGAGAGACTTTATGTGTTTTAGTGCCGTTCATTCAGTCCACTTCAGGTAATTTTATAGACTAACAGTATTAGTACCAGTACTAAAATTTACTTTTAAATTAATTAAACCTATATTACAGCCCATTGCTCGAGCATCACAATGATGGTGATCTCCCTTGAAAGATATCGCAGTCTTATTAAGAACACTCACATAAATGGCAACTGTTGTAGTAAATGTATGCCATTCGGAAATATACTTTTGATTATATGGTTTCTGTCGGCACTGTTTTCATTACCGCACGGAATATTCAATCAAGTGGTCGAAGTACATACGTGGCGGACATTAATTAGGTGTAGAGTTACATATCCAGAGCCCAGTCAACAGTTCAGACGTCGATTAACTTTAATTACATTTCTAAGTCAATATCTAATACCGATTTGTTTGACATGTATTTGTTATATGAGAATTGGTTTCTTTCTCTGGCGAAAGGAAATTGTTGGCACTCTTTCAGAATGCCGTCGATTATCATTAATAAGGCGTAAAAGGAAACGCATTAAAATGTTGGTGTTTGTGGTCAGTGTGTTCGCTATTTGTTGGCTTCCGCTTAATGGCAAGTTTGCTAATTATTTCTAATGTTTTGCTTATAATAAATTATATATAGAATTAGTTATAAATTATTATCTATAGTCAGAGTACAGGGGGATTATCCCTAGACTTTCCACATTATTTTCAGGTGAAATCTTGACAAATTTCTCAAAGAGGGGACCAAGGTGCTAAAATCTATTAATTTTTTTATTACTTATAAAATCATGCAAAACGAGTTAATTAAACAAAAACATTATTTATTTAAGCCTAAAAGAATTTATTTTATTGGATTTGGCTGCTTAAATGTAAGATCAAAGCTATAAAAGGTAGTCATAATATTTTTTCTTTTTCTCTTAGAAAAAGTTAAAAAAGCTTATTTTTGACTATTTTTTACGTGCTTTAATATATTGGAAATGTAACGCTGATATTTATACTCCTTTGAGTTTCAAAATCATTAATAGGCTAAAAGTTTTGCTTAGCAGAATCTTTTATATTTTAATTTTATATTATATTTACACTTTATTTTCAAAGTGTTTATAAACTGCGTCAAGATTTAGCCCGTTTCAAATTCTGGACATATTACTCAAAAGAGCAAAAATTCTTGACAATCAAGAAAAATCTTGACGATGTGGAGAGTCTAATCACAACTGATTGTCTGCTACTTGGTGGTACCCCCTGAACACTTCAAAGGGGCTACCAAAGGATAATTTTACAGAAATTGTTATTTTGAGAAACACTCAAAGAGGGGACTAAGCACTATAATTTTGAAAAATAGCTTAGAATTTGTACAGTCCAGATGAAATCTTGACGGTTGGTCACCCTAGAGATAAGTTACTACTGTTATTCTAATCGTTGGACTTGTTTTCATATGTTTTGCTTTGTTTGCTCTTCTTATTAGCGAATGAAATGAATTCATGTCATTCAAGTTGTTTTGTGCTGTTACAAATTACAATTAATTTTGTTAATTAATAAATAACCTCGTAATGATCGTAATAATCTTTTTTATTAGAAAAAGGATTAATGTGTCTGCAATTCCAAAATAATTTAATAAAAATTTTTAGAATAATAAGATCATATTTTTAACCTAAATTTGTAATAATGATTTTCAAAAAATTTAATAGCACTTTAAAGCAAACTTGGCCAAGGCTGTGTGGTAGGTTGTAGCTACCGCCTCTCCTAGGCTCCGAAATTTTACCTTGATCTACTTTAATTTCTAAATACACCAAGGATTTTTGAATTAAATTTTAAATATTCCTGCTTAATGTGATTAGTGTTATATTAGGCTGAATTTTCAAATATAACAAAAATCAAATCTTCAATGAAAAAATATATATATCTTTCAGTATTTGGTACACAATAAGAACCACAAAATCTTTTAAATACAAAGCAATTCCACTTTCCCCGAAATATCGCCTTCATTCTTTTGTAAATTAATGCTGTTAATTCTTTCCAATTATTAGACTTCTTAATACTATCAAATACTAGATTCTTAATTAATTCTACATTACTTGGCGTCAAATTCGTTTCACATATATCTATTTCTTCTTTTACATCACCAGATCGTATTCGATGAACCAATTTTTCAAAATCTAACTAAAAAATATAATCAAATCAAATGCGTATATTTTAAAAGGTTGCAAGTGTGTCAGGCAGAGTTAGTGTTAATTCAGTCTAAATCTGGACAATCAATCTTGAAAAATCAAAGGGGGAACCAAAGGATAATTTTTCAAAAATACTTATTTTGAGAAAAACTCAAAGGGGGACCAAGCACTATAATTTTGAAAAATAGTCCAAAATCTGGACAGCCCAAACTCAAACTTAAACTCAAATTAACTTAATTTTTTCTAAAATTATAACTTAAAGTAACTTAATTTTAAGTTAAAGTTTTAAACTTTAACTTAAACTCAAATAAACTAAAAATTTGAATTTCAAAAAAGCACAAATTTGAGCGCATTCGCGGATTAATGTTTGAATTTTTGGTGCAGCGACATTTTTAGTGATTTTTGAGTTTAAATACAAGCATTAATCTTCTCTCAAGCCAATTAGCCTATTTATCTATATATATACATACTTCATCATATACTTTGTGTACAATAATTCTTAATTTCCCAAAAGTTGTATCCACACAAAATTTACTATCAACAATACAAGAATATGATCCCATATCATTATAGAAAGCATTACACTGCCAGAGACTTTTAAATTTATTTTCGACTTCATTTCTAATTCTATCGCAAATTTGGAATAATTTAATTTCGTTATTTATAGTATCCTTCATTATCATAACAATTTGATCGGTCATTTCTTTTGGTGTATCCCACGAATTAATCTGAAGATTATTTACAAATTTACGTGCATCGGTCACAATTTGAATATCTGATACCTAGTGTAAAAAAAGTCAACATTAAATAATATTTAAATTCCATTACCTGCTCCAATTAAATTAAATATAATACTAGCACTTCATATATGAGTTTTCTTCAGCACCCTATTTTAAAGAGGGTACGGAGAGAGAGGGGGAGGGACGAAAAGAGGGAGAGGGAGGGAAAGAGGGGAGGGAGGGAGAGAAAGAATTAAAAATAAAGCGGAATTTAAAATATTCTAAAAAACATTATGGATCCTAATCAGCTATCAAAACATTTACGTTATGTAATTATATTTTATAATGGATTTGGTGGTACAATAGATTTGTTGAATGTAGGAAAAGCTTAAAATCTAAATGCTCCTTTTACAATTTAGAGATTTTTCTACTGTTCGCTTAGCTTTTTTTACCTTAAAACTTTGTTCTATGTTTGACTGAATAAGTCTTGACAAATAGCTTTCATTTTCTTTTTCCAGTAAATTTATTCTAATCGATGCTTTATTTAATTCTTCTTCTAATTTCTGATTAACATCTACTAAATTTTTAACACAATTGTGTTCATTGAATGCTTCCATTCGACACATTTCACATATTTTCTTAACGAATCGACAGTTATGATCATTGAGATTATCCAATAATAAAATTTCTTCACATCCATTACTTTTATTATTGCATGAAATTTTCAATTTTCCCAACATATTGACTAAAATACTTGAAAAAAATATATAATCATCAGTTTTCATAAATAATATATTTAATATTATCAAATACTTTTACTTAAATACTTGATTAATACTTTTATTAAATCAGTTTTTGAATTTTTAAAATTAAATTAAAAATTTTAACTGAGTTTCTAAATCAATATTAACAATAAATTAATTAAATTTTAGAATGGCAATGTTTGCTTTAATATATGGTATTTAAAGATACATAACCTTCATTTAAGTTAAGCTTGATTGTTATTAATGGCCTAACGAGTTATATGACATAGAGTCCTCTAGAACATTTAGATCATTTTAGTATAGGGCGGTAATAAATATAAAAAATTTACCTGCACTTCGCGAAAATAAGCCCATAGGCTTGTATTTAATTCTTTACTTTTCTAAGGGTTGCAAAAAATTTAAGATATATACTTTCATGTATAACACTGTTTCCCATTAAGTTTATATTATATGTTTTACACGAAAGTATATATCTTAAGGAAGATTTCCCCTTTATTTTTGTCTTTGATTGTACAGTAATAATATGAAATACAAGAAAAATATGTTTTCCTAATATAAAATTACTAATCTAAATCATATGTAATAATGTTTTGTTCTTCATTATCAGAAACTTCAGCATCTGTATAATAATTATACATATTTCTGTTTTTTTTAAATTTACCAACAAAACATCTCTCAAACTATGATTAAGTCTCTCAAGGTTATTTATAATACCTAAACATGCTCCATTACGGATGCCAGGTTTGTTTAATTCAAAAACGGAGATAATTTTGTCTCAAAGGGGGGACCAAGGTATATTTTTTAAAATTCTTAATAATTTTTATAAAACCAAAGGGGGACTAAGCAATGTATTTTTCAAAAATTGTTAGAAAAACGAAGACTCCGCTCCAAAAACGGAGGTCTTGCAACCGTATGCTCCATTTCTTTAGTGTTTGCTTTTCATTCAAAAACTGTCAGGTTTTTCAAGTAATTAAAGACATCTAAACCACAGATTAATTATCAGAAGACACGAAATAAAAACCCAACTGGTATTATGACCTTTGGGCTTATTTTTGTGAAGTTTCGATACATTGTAACATATTTTATAGGCGCGTCCAAAAAATTTAAATTACGCAATTGCTTGGTAGGTCATAAAATTGTGAATTACAAGTATGCAATGCAATGCTGCAATATTCTAATTTTTAATTCATTTAATCACCTTATTTATTAGTAAATAAAGTGTTTACCACTATTAGTTATCTATTGTTTCATTTTTTACGCAGTATTTACCCTTTAATTTAATTTTATATAAAAACGTTTTAACAGGACATTCACTAGTATTTAACTTCCTTAGGTTGTCCTGTTTTTCAAATCAATTTTATATAATATAAATACATACCGTGGAGATCTTGACAGCTGATTAGTGTTAAGCTCTTTCCTATCGTATGGGCATGTTTTTTGAGTGTTCAACCATTCGTTAATACATTCCTCACAGTACGTTTGTAAACAACAATTTGTAACCACAGGATTTTTCAGGATATCGTGACATATACTACAAATCAATTCTGTTTTTTCAGTTTCAGTTAAACCAACGAAACGGTCCAATTCATATCCAGGCATTATTTCTTTAATATATACTATAAAATATACATTGATATAAAATAATATTTGAAAAAATTAATTTATAGTTAATTATAAATAAATATCTTTATGTTTTTATTTTATTTAACAACAAATAATTTACTTAATTTAATATTAACAAAGACTTTATGACATTTAAATTAGTTTTAAGCATGAGGTAAATGCTAACAATGCATTTATCTTTGGTATTTAGTGCCTCTCATTTTAACTCCTGATAATTGCTAGGTTACAAAATATTTGTTTATTCAACATAGTGTTAGAGTTAAAATTATAAGCATAAAATATTTGAACACACAATCAAATAGATAATACAGTAGTACCCCGTTATAGTGAATTGTTTAGGACTGCTAACTTTAATTCACTATAAGGGGTTTCACTATAAAGGGGTATTTTTAACATTAGTTGAATCCAATCTTAACCAAAATTGACCAAAATTTTCATTCACTATATCGAGGATTCACTCTAAAGGGGTTCACTATAACGGGGTATTACTGTATTTGCAAAATTAATGATAGATTAATAAATAATATTAAAATGATTTTATTTAAGAAAAATGCACTTTAAACACAAATTTAAATAATTATAAAATTATAAATTTATTAAAGGGACTTTATTTATTATTAAGGAAGCGTAACTATAGTTCAGTAGTGTTTATTCTCTAAAACAGAACACATGCATACTTTGAGGATGTTATTAAAATTATATTATAACTTAAACCAAATAAAATTAAATCAGGTGTTTAGTCTTAAATTACTTTTTATAAAAACATATATTCTAACAGAAATTATCCTTTGTTCCCACTTTTGATATTTTATGCTATGATTAGAATGTCCAGCTTTGGATTGCATTAGATGTTGTTACCCAAGTGCCAAATCTTATCTCTTGCTAGAAGCTTATGATTCCTACTAAAAACTTTTCGAATTTTATAAAACAAATCTAATAATCTGCGTGAAAGTTATGTTTGAAATTAGTTTTTATACCAAAATATCAAATTAGGGACTTAAACATAAAAATAAAATATATCGGATTAAACTTGAAAATAGAGAAAAATAGGGAATTTTACAATAGTTTTATTCTGGAATATATGAACTATTTGTTTTTACTGAAGTATATTTTCGGTAATTTTGAGGCATCGAAAAAAAGAAATTTTTAAGGCTCTAATTATAAGCAAATATGTGCAGATATATCTTCATTTAATATAATAACGTGCATTAAATTGCTAGTAAATCTGTATTTTCAAAAGTAGTTTATTATGTTTTTTAAATTTTCACTTAACAAGTACAATAGGTTCAAAGCAAAAGTCCAAAAATATTGGATAAAATTGATTGGATCTGATACTAACTATTGCAAAAAATAATACATTTTATCCTATATTTTAAACAAAGGCTTTGAACCTATTGTACGTAATCAAACAATACAAAAGTAATTTTTGTCAACAATATATTTAAATAAATATAAAAATTTAACGTAAAAGATACTATATACAAAAAGCATTAAGGATATTTTAATGAAATTGCTTTCGATATTTTAATAAATTAAGTGATATAATAATCGATTCTACAAATTTATTTTAATTAAGTAAATGGAGTAAATATTAAAATAAGGATAAATTTTTTCTATTAACTTGCACAATTTTAATAATTTAAGTGCTGTACGTTGCTCAATTCATTTTATTGATAAAAATTTTTAAAGAGATATCTTAGACTAAGTTAGAGATAAAAAACTGAGATTAAAGATAATTAAAAAGAAGTTTTAAAATTTAAATAAAAAATGAATATCTCACAGAAAATTTTATTTAAATCATTCTTTTACATAATTTGTTTAATTGGCTCTTTATATCAAATTTACGAAATATCTGAAATTTACTTTCTATACGAAACAACAACTTATGTCAGATATGAAAATGAAGCTAAAATTTCTTTACCAGCGATAACAATATGCGCTCAAATACAATACTTTGTTAGAGAAGAGTATCTGAAGGATAAAAATTTGATAAAAGAAAATGGAAATAAATATGATTTGAATATTTTAAACCATTTAAATGAGATAAGTATTGATAAACAATTTTATGCCATATACAGTACAGAAGAAATATCCGAAAAAATTTATTGTCAAGTAATTAAGTTAAATGTTTTCGATGAAGATTATGTGAACTGTATTAATATAACTGATATGAAAATGTTTATAAATTCTCGCGATTTGTGTTTCAGTTTATTTTCTCAATTGAATCATGAATTAGATGACAAATATTTAGTTGGCTTTAAATCTGAACCGAGAGAATCGAGCGATCCTTTGATTAAAATTACATTTAATTCAAAATATAGCTTAAATGCAATTTATTTGCATTCAAGAAAGGATACAATTTTCGATAATGAAGATTGGATTTCAATAGACTTAGAAAATAATAACATGAAAACAACTGTAATTAGATATCAAAAAACTTTTGTCAATCTGATGCCCAAACCATATAAGACTTCTTGTGTTGATTACAATACTATTGGTTACCGATCATTAGCTCATTGTTTATCAAAATGCAAAACTGATAGTTATAAGAAAAAATACAATGCATGGCCACTGAACTACTTTACCGATGCTTTTAATAGTAGTTTATTAATTAAATATAAAGACGATAATAAAGGAAGACTTGAAATAATACATAAATGTGAAAAGTATTGCGGAAAATATGCAAACTGTATGACTCAATATTTCAACGTATTTGATAAAAGTGAAGAAAGCAAATCCGGATCTATTCATATAATGCCACCGACGCTACCGATTACTACATTCACACATTCGCCTAAAATACGAATCGAGGAATTCTTGTGTTACATAATGAGTATTATAAGCATGTGGTTTGGTTTTTGTGTTATTATGCTTTCGGATGTTATTATTTTAATTTTTAATAATTTTAATAACTATATTATAAATACATATAAAATTCGTAATAGAATTATTAGAGCAAATGTTAATTTTTCTCTAAATCAAACACAAATAATTAGACCAAAACGTTTAGTTATGATTAGATCATAATTATTTGATTTTATATAAGAAAATATTACACGTTTATAATAGAGATTATGTTTTATGCAAAATTGAGTTAAATGTTAATTAAATAAATAAATACTTACTATAAATTTGAAAATTCTAGATTTCTCTATGAATAGACCCCACCAAACACCAAAGCTGCTTTTTGTAAAACCACAATAAATTTAATCTCAAATATATTTAAAAATAATTGCAAACAAACAATAAATTGAATGCTTAAACACAAACTTTATAATTGAACCATTATATTTATAAATCAGACATGATAGAACAAGAAGAAATTAGTCAACCTACGTAAATTATATTGGAGCTAAATTAGGGTAACCAACCATCCAGATTTTGGGCTATTTTCAAAAATTACAGTGCTTGGTCCCCCCCCCCCCCCTTTGAGTTTTACTCAAAATAAGAATTTATGAAAAATTAGCCCTTGATCACCCCTTAAGATAATCTAAATGTTGTTATTGTTATTTGTTTAAATCTAAATGTTATATTACATATTTTAATAGCCCTCATTGAACAACCAAATGCGCTTGTTTAATTTTTGAGAATTTTTAAAAATTTGTTATTTAACTGATAATTAACCTGCTTATCAATTTCTTTATTATGTTGTATTTATTTCAAACATTATCTAATTATGAATTAATTGTTAAGATAGTGGCTTTAATTCTTAAGATAGGTTTCCTTTAAGTAAATTTATTTAATATTAATTATAAAACCTTTAAATATAACAAATGTTGTATTATATTTAAAATATTATATAAATTGTTACTATTTTCCCTAAAACTTAACATTATCTATTATTAGTGTTGCATATAATTTAAAACTTTGCCTTGCCATAAGCTTGTTTAAGATGCCAGCCTCAGACTATGGATAACTATGGACAATTTATTAAAAAAACGTTTTATTCAGTTAACTCCTTAATGAGAGGAGATCTCATTGAAGCTTATATTGATAACCAGTGAAATTTTTACGTGTCGGCGTGGGTGAACGCGTCAGGCCATAGGGTTGTTGAAAAATAATGAATATGTGGCCAACATATTGCAGACAAAACTGAAGCGCTTTGGGTTTGAACTCAAACCCTTCGATCGAGACTCGAAGCCATAGCTCATTGCACCAATGCAATATTAATTTCATTGCAAATACATTAATGCATGCATGCAATTATTCATTCCAAAATGCATAAACCTCTCGAATGCACTATTAATTTCTTTGAAGCACTTTTGAAATTATCTAAGCTAAAATAAATGATAAAATAAAAAAAGCTTTGTAACCTAAGCAGTTATCTTATAATATAATGATAAGCGCTAAATATCAAGCTAAATTAATTACACAAACTTATAAACAAAATTGCATTGTCATCCTTACTATTAAACGCCATGTCTTTAATTAACTAAATGTCAAATTTTTCAACAAGTAATTAGAGAAAATTTCATTTAAATTTTATAAAACATTTTTGCTTATAATCAGGGTTTGCCGAGTGCCTTCGCGTCAGGGGGGTGTAAGTCTAAAAAATTTTTCTAAATTCTAGAGGGGGGTGGGTAAAACTCATCGGATTTGATAGACAATTTTTTGGGAATAAGGAAAAATCTGGTTTCCAGTTTTCTAACTTTCCAGGGGGGTGTACACCGCCTCAAAACTCCCGCCTTGGCGAACCCTGCTTATAATGTTCTACGGATTAATTTGAATTATTTTACGGATTAAGTTACAATCTTTCATTTACTATATCCACTATTCACTATATTTGTGTACACTATAAAGGAGTAATACTATATCATTATATTTCTAGATTTAATTATTTACAAAATAATGCCTGGATATGAATTGGATCGATTTGTTGGTTTAACTGAAACTGAAAAAAGTGAATTAATTTGCGGTATTTGTCACGATATCTTCAAAAATCCTGTGGTCACTAATTGTTGTTTACAAACATACTGTGAAGATTGTATTAGCGAATGGTTGAACACAAATGAAACATGTCCAAACGATAGGAAGCAGTTAAACGCTAGTCAACTAACTAGACCACCGCGGTATGAAATAATAATGAGCGAAATTTGTAATTATTTGTGACTGTGACTAGGCCCGGTAATAATTGCCTATATATCGAGCGAATGATTCTTTTAGAGTCTCTCTAATTTTAAAGGGTTGCAAACTCATTCCTTTCCAAAATATTAGCAAATAATATAGATGGTGAAAAATTTGTTTCGCCACTGGGAAAATAGGATAATGAATTAGAACGCTATTCAAATGTCCAGATATAGATATAACATTTAACCAGTTTCAATAATAGCATAGGCCTATTAAAGATGAGCCTCGTCAGAAAGTCGCAATCAAAACGTCGTCGAGTCATAATGACGCCACGCCAATATACCTAACCTAGCTTAACATAAATTACCAAACCTTACTAAACCTAAAATAACCTAACCTAACATAAGATTACCTAACCTATCTTTTACATAATTTTTAATTAATATTTTGACGTGGCGACATTATGACCCGGCGAGGTTTTGACGGCGACATTTTTACCGCGAAATTTTGACGTGATACCCATGAGCAACATAAAAAATAGCACAGTAAGAATCTAAATTTAATGGTGTTATTTTAAAAACCCAATTCGTTCCATTCAACTAAAAATGATTCACACATTTGTTACATTTGGAATAACATTAAATGTTAGAATATATTAGGTCCACATCTGGGAAATGAAATATATTACTCATCAAATATTTTCAAACGTTGTTTAAAAATCAATCCAATAAAGTCCTATTGGTTTGAATTATCGAATTATACGCCGCAGAAACTTTTCTATGAGAAAAAATTTTATATATTAAGATTATTTATAGGAATCAGTATTTTTACCGTTCATTTAAAGGCAATCGCCGTATAGTTAGATATAATAAAAGTATCTAAAAATATATGAGAAATATCATACTATTTATAATAACTGATTAATTGAATATTTATGTTAAGCGTTTTAGTGAATATGTTGGGAAAGTTAAGAATTTCATGCAATAATAAAAGCAAAGGATGTGAAGAAATTTTATTATTGGATAATTTAAATAATCACAACTGTCTTTTCGAGAAGAAAATATGCAATGAGTGTCGATTGGAAGTAAACCCTAATCATAACTGTGTTCAAAGTTTACTCGATGTGAATTTTAAACAAGAAAAAGAATTAAGTAAAGCGTACACTAAAATAGAGTTAATGGAAAAAGAAATTAAAAACTATTTGAAGACTGTACAAGATTTGTCACGAGAAACTAGCGCAGCACAAATTGTAAGTAAAGATTTTATATATTTATTTATTTAATTAAATTCAAACTAAAGTTTTGATTTATGGTGGAGCTTTATAAATATTAAAGGACAAATATCAAAATTGTCACCTGGTACTTTATTTTAATTTACATTAAATAAAATCTTTAACCAGTATGACAAAAGTTATAATAACTTTAATATAATAACGGTATATCTTTTCGAAGTATTCGATTTTAAGAATAATTTTGACTAAAATTATTGATTTAAATAAATAAATATGTCGATAATGTTTAAACAAAGAGAATATGGCCTATTTATAAAATTAATAATAAGTAAGCTACAATTCATAGCTTAAGCTCAAAGGCAAAAAAAGGTCAAATACTTAACCTCTTGAAAAAATTCAAATAACGCAAAACAAATTTTTCACATCTTTTTAATACAGTTTGAGTATAAGTAAAAATTTATTTAGTATCTCTCATAGGATAAGAGTTATCATTATATATATTTTTTATTAATATAAATAAAGGTGACAAATAGAAAATGTAACCATCAATACCACTTGATCAATGAGATTTTAAAAAATAATTATGTCACATTTTCTATCAGCGCTTTAAATACTATTATAGAAAATTGAGCTGGTTAAAAATTTTCAAACAGGCTTGATTAAAATTTTAAAATCCTTAATATTAAAAATAGTCCATGACAAGTTTTGTTAAACTTTTATAAATATTTCATTTATGTTTATGACCATGGGATACGAGGAGTATAAATAATTTAAATACAGAAAATAATTTTTAAAAATAAATAATTAGCTATTGCGTTTTTTTGAGAGTTGGTTTATGATATATATTTTAAAAATTATAGCTGCGTTTCATTACAGCTTTATGGCATTGAAGTAATGATGCACAGATACGGCTGCCAGATCTCCGGGATTAGACCGAAGTCTCTGGTTTACTGTTAAATTTTAAAAATTACATTGCCTAGTCTCCCTTTGGTTTTAAGAAAATTATTAAAAATTCAGAAAAATATCGCTTGGTCCACCCTTTGCGTTTTGTATATCTCCGTTTTATACCTAGCCAAACCTGACACCCTTATGCACAAAATTAAATATTATATTTTATTGTTTTTTGTTGATGAATTGTTTTGTATTAGATTACAGAAAATCAGCTTATAATCGATGCGCGTAAATATTTAAATGATTATAGCATTACTTCGATGGACACACAAAAAGAGATGGCCGACCAAATTGTTAGCATAATTAAGAATAATATAAAGAAAGGAGGAAGCTTATACCAATTTTGCTTTAATATTAAAAATGAAATTAGTGATGAATTTGGTAGTTATTGGCAGTGCAATGCATCCTATTTGGGCGGATATTCTTGTATAGTTGACAGAAAATTTTATGTTGATATAAAATTTGGTAAATTAAGAATTATTGCTCACAAAGCATTTGATAGCGTAAGTCATATGTTAATCAATTCATTTTTATATATTTCATGTAATTTGCTTTTTATATAACTTGATATGCTTTTAGTCTCATATATAGAAAGAGATGAGGTGTAGGTTTAAATGAAATGGGTTAGCTTATAATGATTTAGTAGAGATTAGAATTTATCATATATAATAGTGAGGACCTGAGCTTGCCAAGAGCTTGTGCTGAATACAGTAGCCAATGGATACCATTTTTCACTAGTGTTGTAAAAATACTTCATTGTACATTTTGTTTTTTCGATAATTTAACTATTTTTCTGAAATTGTTGTAAATCCGAAATTATTGAGATTCTTAAGACGGATTCGGACCTCTAATTTAATTGTTTATACATTTAACATAAATCGCTTCATCAATTCTCTGTATCTGCAAAATTAAATAATTATTTGATCCACATTGCAATTATATAACCCATTAATATGTACTCTTAATCAAAAATTACATAAATTACTTTAGACGGAGAATAATTTAATTTAATTATGAAATAAAATAGGTTCAATTAACTAGCGTATACCCTATATATTTATTGATTAATATAGATCTGAACTGTCATTGGATAAAATATGAGCTTAGTTTAGGTTTAGTCATAAATTAAATGAATATATTAGGTTTAGGTTTAAGTTTATGTGAGACAAGATTAAGATATTACAGTGAGAATTTTTTTACAGTATCTTCTATAGAATTACCTGAATTGAAGCACTATATTAGATATTTCATAAATGATACATGGGCAAATGATTATAATTCAAATTTAATTTATAGCTAGATTTAAATAATTTGGTCCAACGTATACGTTCTGGTAAACTAAAAAAAGAAATAGATATAATTAGCACGAGCTTGACTCCAAGTAATATAGAAAACATTAAGAATATTGTATTCGATTCAATTATGAAGTTTGATAGAGAAGATTTGAATGACTTAACAGAAGATATTTTTAAAAAATTGAACGAAGTATTTGGTGGGCATTGGAATTGCATTTTATTTAAGAGATACATAAGTGCTTATTGTGTACCTGATTCGGAAAGTCATATTGAATTTAATATTGGTAATTTTAAATTTCTTTTATATAAACTGACATGCTAATATTTTATTTATTTATTTTAATAATATTTCTTTATATTTAGAATTGTGTTTTTTATATCAAATTACAGTCGAATGCCATTTCTGTGAACCCCCGATTTTGTGAACATACCATTTATGTGAACTAGTTTTGAAAACCGTCAGCCACTTTCATAGACACTAATGCTAAATATCGACCATTTCTGTGAACATCCATTTCTATGAACCCTCCGATTGTATGCACTCATCCATGAAACCATTTCCATAGACCCTAATATTAAAAGTGTGCCATTTCTATGAACTATCTTTTATAATGAACTTATCCTAAAATTATTCATAAAATCTAATGCTTATTGCGTTTCTATGAAACAAAATGTTTACAAACTGTAAACGCAAATCAGTTTACAAATGAAAATATTTTTCTAACAAACCATATCTAATGATAAAAATGTCTACAAAAATGCGTTTAAAACTTTCTTTAAGTGATAGATATGATATAATTAATAAATTAGAGAGCGGTGCAGATCTAAAAATGCTGGCCAACAAAATTAAAAGTAAATCGCATTCAATGCAATGCACCATAAAATAACTGACACTACTTTCAAAAACTTAAGACAAACAAAAATTATTGACTTTTTTGCTTCATTTTTAAATAAATATAAATTTTAATTGAATTTATTGAATGCATTAAACTTAATAATAACTTTTTTTATAATATATGTTAATTTCTATGAAATTTGCATTTTTATGAACTTTCCATTTCTGTGAACCATTTCTCAAAACCCGACCGGTTCACAGAAATGGCATTCGACTGTACCTTTCTTTTGCACTGTGCTCTTCAATTGTAATGATTTCTATTGAATTACTCATTAGAAAAATGAGATTAATTAGTATTTTAAAACGCAAATTCATCTTTTAAGATGTAATATATTTTGTATATTTAATGATATTTTCAAAATTTAATGCTCTCATAATTTATAAATGGTTTTAGAAATTTTAATCTTAATGATATCATAATTAGATTAATGAGAATTTTATTGACAATTTTCATATTCGTCTTTTATTTTAATGATTGATTAACGTATATAACAGAATATATTCATTTCCTTATATTAGTTTTCTATAAATAAGTTAACTTACGTTTCAATGATCTAAAGTTCTGTAATACAGTCATCAAATAGTTTTTATTTTGCACTATTTTCAAAAACATCAATACAAGTGAAAACATTACCGAGTATTATAAGCAAAGACTATATGCAGTAGAATATTATTAATAATAATAATTTAATTAAAAGCAGTAATTTATTTGTCTAATAGGGTGAAAAAATATCCTAAAATCGAATAAATTTAGATTTAAAATAAGAAAATAGTAATTTCAATGTTGTGTTTATATAAAGCAATACATAAATGGAATCTTTAGATATAATAAATCCTTTACCACAGAATTTAATTATTAAGTCAGCTGAAAATCATTTATACAGAATAGGTCTGTATCTGTCGTCAAGAAGTGGTATAAAAAGAAATATATTTCACAATTCTTTGATTATTTTTATAATATCGAGTTTTTATATAATAAGAAGTGCTATTAATTTAATAATACCTGAAGAAAATGTAAAAATATTTATAATAAACGGTGATTTCTCTTACTTTATGGGCAGTAAAACACATTTTAATGTCGCTTATATTCTATTAACAAGTTTATCACTAATATCACAGCTTATCATATATTATAATCATAAACACGGAATTCAAATAAATTATCTCAAAATATTTGAAATGATGTCTGGATTGAGATCACCGGCAAGTATTGGTCTCACCAATAAAGAGGTTATTTTTAAAAATATTAAACGCGCGAAAGTTATGTTTCAAATATTTAAGATTAATAACGAGATAGTACTTCCTTTTATTACATTTACAATAAGTTTTATGACTTTGTATATTAATTGTTCAATATTTGATGCAATCATTTATGGTATTCCTAACTCACTATTATTTACATTTTGTTCTTATCATGTAATGAATATAATATTGTCACTGATTATGTATTACACTATTATTTGTTATTATCTCAAAATCAAAGTCAGAGAAGAAAATAAGAAAATTTTACTTTTATTTCAATACAATAATAGTAAAAATAATAAACTTATAACTAAAGCTATTCGCTCAATGAGCGCGTTATACACAGAAATAAATGATTACAATAATAATTTTTGGTCAAAGTATTTGCTATCGGTTTGGACAGTATTTGTGTTCGTCATTATGGAATCCTTATATACAACAATATTTAGCGAAATAAATATGACCTCGAGATTAATCCTTATATATGCTGAAATTTTATTAATTATACTTTTCTTAGTAATCATAAACAGCGCTTCTTCAGTAAATTCAGAGGCATTTAAATCATATAAGCTATTAAATCGACTGATGGTATCCAACTGTAGAACTCATGACAAACTATGGAATTCTATTCGCTTAATATATATCTTTCCTCCTTTGTCTATAAAAGTAAGTCATTATTTAAGTTCAAATTATATGCGAACTACAAATTGTCCATGCTAAAATGAATAATTTTGACCACTACGCTGCTTGTTTCAAGCTCTTTTAAATTTAATTAGTTATACGTAGGGTGACCAAGTCTAATCGAGTTCAAATCTGGACAGTTTAAAATATCAAAGGGGTGACCAAAGGATAATTTTTCATAAATTTTTATTTTGTAAAAAGCTCAAAGGGGGACCAAGCAATGGATTTTTTTAAAAATAGCCCAAAATTTGAACAGTCCAGATGAAATCTGGACGGTTTGGTACCCTAATTATACGCTACAATATAATAAAATATCCAAATTCCTAAATTATAAGCGTTTGCTCTTTTGAGCATGAACAATTTAGATGCATTCTCTCTTATGTTTGATTCACTTGATTTTTAAAATTTTTTTCGATATAATTTTATTTATAATATAAACAGTTGATGTCATTTACTGAAAGAATTGGTCAAAAGAGAGTTGGATTTTGGTGTTGGAAATTCTTTTCTGTAAACTATTTTAGATCATATGAAGTAATAATAATTTATTAGTAATAGAATTTTGTATAACTTTATGTATTTAATGATCTTTTATCTTCACAATAGATAATCATATTTACATCGCAAATATTCATGAAAATTATTGAGATTTCGCGCAAAACATAAACATTAATTTATAAATAAAGTTTAATCACAGCTTATACTACACTTTTGTACACTTGGTTAGAGTGGTTAGAGTGACTGCAAATAATTGAACCTGGATAATTTTTAGCAATCGTAAAATATCAAATGAGGAATAAAAGGTGATTTTTAATTAAATTTTTGAATAAAATGAGGAACAAATTGAAAATTATGAGATAGCCTAAAATCTGGATACTGGAATTTTTAGTGTGACCAACTTACATTTGACATATTACACCATTTATTCATTTTAAAAAATATAATATAAGATTGACACGAGCACGAGATATCTTCTCGCGAAACATATTTTTGGGTAAGATTATAACACGAGATGAGATGAGAATTGTTTGATACAATTAGTGAAATTGTGTTTAGTTTTGCTACATATAATGAATTGTTAGAACTGAAATGAAATAGTTACAATACACTTTCGCACTAAATCCAAAATTAATTAATTTATTATTAATTAAAAAGTTTATAGTTATTAAAAATAAATTTAATATTAATCCAGTTACTAACTATCAATTAATTAATGTATATCTCCATTCCAATCACATTCCAATACATAATACATTACCCCTTTACACCACTAATACATAACCCTTCATAAAGTTAAGTTTAGGTTAGGTATTAGTGCAATACATATTTGCTATACAGGAGAGCGCACTGTATGCGACTCGGCCATAAAGTAAAAAAAAGCCCTATTACTGTATAACACGAATTTCAGTTTTAATACTATTTAAATATGTGCGCCTTAGGAAAATAGAGTGTGAGGGACTAAAAACAGAGCCGTAGCCAACGGGGTGGACAAGGAGGTAACAGCCTTGCCAAAATTTTTTAAAAATTGATTAGATATTTATTTATTGAGGTTAAGAAATTTTTCAAGTTTTTTGCAATAATTTTAATTTTGCAATAACTTATCCAAAAATACGTCACAGCCAGTGCAGTGCGGCGAGTGATCGCTAACTTATATCGTTATACCCCGCAAATAAGCCCATGGGCTTATAGTGTGAATTCCAGAGAATCCCAAGGCCATCGTCTTTTAGGGTGGGGATATATATCGGTTTATAAGCCTAGGGTCGTGAAATTTTGATGTATAAGCTCATGGGCTTATTTGCGGGGTATAACGGTAAAATAATACATTTTTCCTAAATATTTACCCAACAAAGACAAAAATCATGGCTACGG
>JAQGCH010000785.1:0-19601 GCA_034699485.1 Nanhermannia elegantula | reverse complement strand
GTATATTATTACTAGTAATTAAAGGACAACAACAAAGATATTATGATGATTTATGTAACCGTTTGTTGATAACAATCATTTGGAAAATTGATGAAATTGATTCACAATTTTTTGCTTTTGATGAATTCGCTTTCGAATATCTTTCAATACATTAAGCATTGACTGTCCAATAAAAAAACCTGAAAAATAACAGATCAGTCAATAATAATTACTGTCTAAAACTCTCATTTCTTCTAAAAAACATCAAAATTGTTGTCTTAGTCATTATTAAAGGGCGGATAAAAAGTACTCAAAATATCCAGAAAAAGTGCATAAAAAATTATGAAATAAGCAGTAAATAGCATAAAATTTTCACTTATATTCAATTTTAACATTAATTTAAATACGATTTTCAAAGTAGAAAATTGAATTACATTAATTTAATTTTAAAAATAACACGTAACTGTAATTTTATAAATAGACATAGGAAACCTTTGAAGTTCCATATACTGTATGTCGGATTAAGAATATCATAAAATTCTAGAGCAGGCTTTATGCTCATTGGTTTTTATGACAAATGTTTATTTAAAGTAATTTTTTGGCAAATTTATTTAGAAAATTACTTTTAGGTAAATGTTTTTAAAAATTTTATTTTTTGAAATCAATTATATTATTTTAAATTTTTTAAAAGTTTTCCTTGGCTACAGTATTTATTGTAAACTTTTCAATTCACTACAAAAAGCATCTAATTGTGAACTAATGAATTAGTGAATTTGCAAATTTAAGTAACATGGTAAAAATTAGAAAGTAAATCCATCCCTAATATTTACCTATAGAAACATATGTTTGTCAATGTTCAATAATTAGTTTTCAACTGTGATCAATGAGTGTTCAATAGTATAAATCGCATAAATCAATAAGGCTTTTGAAAAAGGCCAAAAAGACTACTTGTTATTAACTTTAATATAAGGAGATTAAAGTAACATTTAACTCATTTTAAATGATAAACTTATATCTCAACTTATACAGTAGTAATGTTACAATTATAAGTCTTAAGCATACTCTGTATAATTCAAATCATTTAAAGGTTTTTTACTCTCTTTATATTAAAGTTATAGAGAAGTGTTCTTTTTCATCTGACACCTCATTGGATTATTGATATAGGAGAAATTAAAAATTATTTATATCTTTTTTAAAAATATTATTTCAGGACTAAATCGTTTAGAAAAACGGGTCTCAGCCAAAAAATATGCAAGAAATTGGGATATACAGGGAGTCATTGTGGCGCAGTGGATAAGGTGCCGAACTCATTATCGATGGGTCGTGGGTTCGAATCCCTGCCTCGCTGTTCTTCTTTGATTGCAATATACTGGCCATATATTGATTGTTTTCGAGCAATCCCTAGGCCCGTAGCATTTGCCCACAGCCAACACAGGTAATGCCTGTAAAAATCTCACTCTAACTCCGGGCTAAATGTGAGATCTATTCTCATTGGGGAGTTGGCCGAAGGAAATGCTATGTTATGTAATAGTTTTAAATAAAATAGATTGATAAGCTATCAATAGCTACATAATATGAATTCCATGACAATTGAGCCTCAAGAAATATATTTTTACTTTGTAAAATTTTATTAAAACCGAATTGACATGGGCTCAATTGACGTGCTGCGCATAATATCAGATAAATTCTTTCAGATACAATAAGTTACATATGAACTGAAGCTTAATTACATGAAAAAACAGATGTAGACAATGAGAAACAATGATTAGCCTTCTATCTGCGCTCAAATGATCTGTCTTTCAAATAATGCCCATCACTTTGTGTTCAATTCAAAGCATAATATTCCCGTAATATTTAATGATTTCAACGTAAAGATATTTACTTCAATAAACATAATGATTATAATATCGTCAAAATAAAATATACAAAAATAATAAATTGGATGGAAAAGGAGTTTTTATACTGTTTTTATATAGTTATTCAAATAATATTGTTCTCTATATTCCCTTCTTGAAAATGAAAAAATGCAAAATTTTAGTTTGACATTAATTAACAGATTCTTAGTTTATTTATAGAATTATTCGCTATTATAAAATTGTAATACAGTTAAACCCTTTTATAAAGAAGCTAATTGTTTGCACCGATCGCAAAGATTTCTTTATCAAATGAACGTTTATAACAAACTCAAAACTTCGCTTTTAACTAGTGTTGGATCTATTCCTAAATTCTATTTATATTCCTATTCCAGGAATAGATCCAACACTACTTTTAACGAACAAAGTTGCAAAACCTGATAACATAGGTTTATAACGAATATGTTTATAAGACTGTCATTATTTTGCAAAATACAATCAGAAGTTTGTTAAGTTTATATTCAAATTAGTTTCACTCGTTTAAAAATATATTTATTCAGAGCTTTTGGAATTCATTAATAATTATGAATTGCATTTGTTATTTAATTTAATTATTTTCAACAATTCATATAAAAGAACATTTAATCTTTAATAAAAATAATATTCAATGTTGTGTTAGAAATAAATGAATTAATTTTATTTCAAAATATTATAGAATATATTTGTTTGATAAACGATAGATATGACAAACTTATTAACATTTAAAGTTGTAATGATTTTCTGAATGATAAGTGATATTAGTTTTTAAAAAACAAATAATTTCTGCAATTAATAACATAAACTTTAAGGCAATAAATGTGGCTCACGTTAGTACTAAAACTTCACTAATTTTATAAGTTTTTAGTCTCGGCTCTGCTTATCTACTATTGATGATGACCACAGCTTAAAAAACACAAAAGTAGGCGTTGAGGTATTGGGCAACGTGTGCCGTATCCATTATGCAGTAGATTCTAAAAAAATAAGAGAAAGTGATGCCTATTGTGATGGTGATGACTGTGATTGCATGAAAAAGACGATCACTTAATGCAGTGAAATGTGTTCTTCAAAATAATTCAATGGCGTAAATGGCTTTAGTCAGAAAAAATTATTCAACTCTATCTAAGCGCCTCATCAAATGAGATCTCATCACTTTCACTGGTCAAATACAAGAATTCTCTATTTAATGTTAATTTGTTGTGCTGGCCATTCAATAATGATCATTGAAAGTAAGATACTGTACAGTATAACAATATTGCAAACAATTGAATGAGGTCTGGATTCAGTCAGAAATTTGCCCTATTTTTAAACCTCAGTTTCTAATCAATATATTAAATTAATTTCATAACTCAAAAATTATGAATAATAAGGGTTCATTTGATTTTAAAGAATATGATTTAAAATTTTATTTTAAACTACCATAAAAATCACATTAATTAAGCAAATCATTGAAGTAAGAATCCATACATAGTCTTTATTTTAATGAAAACATTTTGAATTAGGCATTTAATTATTTCATTCCTGATTCTAATAGAAACCTTTTGTTATTTGGTTAAAGTTAAGGTATATCCCCAGTGGCAAAGCCAGAAAATTTTGTGTGAGGGGCACATTGTATTTGTTTTTTATGGGGTAATTTGGAGTGAAATAGCATGTCTTACAGTTTGTATAAACATAAAAATCTTTATTGGAATAATTTTCTGTAATTCAAGCTCAAAAAAAATAAAATACAATAAAGCTTTTTATAAAATTAATAAACTGTATGTCCCAAATCGAGCTTGGATTGAATTGATTTTGAAATTATTAAGTAATGAACTCAATGCGAACAATTTTATTTATATTGTTCTAAAATAGCTTCCGAATTTGGCCGAATTTATTAAATAAATAATGTTGACCTAATTTGACCTCTGATTTTCTAATTTTCTTATGACCGAAATAGGGTATCACTTAAAGTAAGCTACAATATAGCGGATTAAGCAATGTTCACTACTGCGAAGATTTATTTTGCTACAGTAGTGTCAGAGTTATTATAAGTTAGTCATACGCTTCCGTTGGATTTGATTAAGTATTTAATAAGATTTCTTAGACTTAAATAGAAATATAATTTAATTGATTTAAATATTGAAATTAAACCTTATAAATGCTTTGATTGAATTATTATTTAGAATAAGCATTATGTGAAACTTGTATTTTTGATATGATTTACTTGGCAATAGTTTATCTATAATGTCAAACTGGGATTCGATGGCTTAATATGCTCCGGAGCACGACAGGATTGAATTTAAAATGAAGCTTAAGGTAGATTAGGAAACGGTCTTTCGCAATATTGAATAGCGCTATCTTTGACTGAAAATCATCTGAGGATTATAGCATTCTATCGCTCATTAAGATAGAATGTTATAATTGTGAATCAACTATATATTATCTAATGTATAAAGTTATGGATATCATATTCAATAATAATAGTTATATATATTTAATAATCAGGTATTAACTTATAAATAAAATTTTTTAGTAGACAATTCTCCAGTAATAGTATAAGAGAATGTATTTGTATGTGTTGTATAGTATTTTAATAACGATTTCCTTTGGCTTCAATTCATTTGCTTCACAATGTAAGGCAATCTATCATTAAGTTAAGAGTAAGTTATTTATGAAAAAAAAGCATTCAATTTATTTTTACTGAACAATAGTCATTGAGATTAAATTTTTGTTGAGTAAACCTTATAATAAATATAAGAAGTAGTGAAGTGCAAAATACGAGCTTGAGCTGAGCATGTCACTGCTCAAGCTAAAGCTCTGGTAAATCAATATAAACTCGAGGTCAGAACTAAGATCATGTTGAAGCTCATCAATTAAAACAACTTTTTGCAAAATTGAATAACATAACATTTTCTTCCGCCAATTCTTTTAAGGAGATCTCACTTTTGCCCAGATTTAGAGTGAGGTTTTTACTATGGGGCTCCATTTTGACGTGGGCCAACTCTAAGGGTCTGGGATTGTTCGAAAACAATGGACATCGGGCACATCGCAGTCAAAGAAGTGCTGCAGCAGTGTCCGGGGTTCAAACACACGCTCCTTAGTTCATGAGTTCTACACCTTCCCACTCAGCTCATTTAAACTCATATTTTAAAACATCAACAATTTTCAGTTTAACTTTTAATTGTAAAGAACTTATATTCGTTGTTAAGAAAGTGTAGAAGAGAAATAAATTTAAATTAAAGAAAGTTAACCTCATTCTTGCCATTTTTGTATTTGTACATATAATAAGAGTCCGGTTTCCCTGAGATTTTATCAATTGCCATATAATTGTAATAACTAAGTAATGATTCTTTTAATTCCGTTGAACATTTAAATTATATAAAATAGTCTCAATTCTTTTGTTATGGCTGATCAATGACTCAATAATACAGTATGTGCTAAACTTCTAATTTTTATGTGTGCGTCAAATAATTTAATAGTTATTTTAGAAATAAAACTTAAAATAAAGCTGACATAAAGTGAGTTTATGCTCATCACTAATAGCAAGTGTTGTTATTGAAGTTGTACCGCACTGTGTGGTATGTGAAGCTCGATCATTGGTTCATAAAAATCTATGAATAATCCTTATACTTATAGGCTTTTATTGAACCGCATTGGCTCTCATTAATTAAAAGAGTTTTATATTCTTCTAGTATTAAACATTTTTTAAACAACACAAACAATTGAATGGCGCGTCTGTTGTGTGCGATAGCTTTATGAAAAGAAAACTCATTTATGCACGTTTTTTGCACAAAGCGCTTATCAGTTTCAATTCTTAACCACTTTTGTATAACAAGAGGATTCAATCAGCAACAATCCGAACATTACATTCCAAAAGACTATTTTCTATGTACAGGAAAAAGTTGGAGAGAAAATTGCACTTTTTCGCAATAACAATACAACACTAAACTCAGGCACAAACTGATCTCTCTCTCATTTTTGACAGCGAATTCATCTCAGTCTTTCCATTCACATAAGGAAACACCTGCTCCTATTCGCAGGAAATCCGCCGAATGTACAGAAAAAACGGTTTATACCAATCTAATATATATTCACTTGTGAAGTACACCTGCGATATATACTTAACTGTTAAGTTTATTTCCACTTACAGGCAATAAAATATTATAAAGAAATACATTAGTCTTAAACTCGTCTTAAACAATTGCAAACTCAATATAACTCATTCGAAGAAAAGGTGGTATTAAATACTACATTAAATCATGAATTGATACTACCATTAAAGTCAATTTTTTGCATATATTAATTGATTAACTGTGACCATAAAAATTGATTTGCATTATGTTTTTAGAATAAACAATTGTTAATTACTGACCCTTTTGTTGCAAATCAGATAATAACCGCCTCAAAACTTATACGCTTGTTCTTACCTATAATGGGATTTATTTTGAGTTAAAAGTATCGATTGATTGCCCCCAAGCATATAAAAAGTTATTTTTCACTTAAAAAGCAATGATAAAAGTTGTGGTCATTTGTAAGAGAGCTGGTGTTCGGAATACAAATACCCTTATATTTAAAGATTTTACGCGGTTTGACAGAAATTTCTAATACCTGGACTACATATAATTAATGCTGATGTTAAGCATTTAATTTTAAAATAAAATACAAATAGTCATAAATGTTATTCAAAAAATCTCTTACAAATAATGTGATAAATATATTTTGAGTTGAAATTTAGTATTATGAGAGAACCTATTTAAAGAGAATCACTTCTTTTGTATTGAGTGGACTGACATATAGTATTGAAGTGAACCTTCATCCACTTCCATGAATGACTAAGCCATCCTTCAGTCTAACCTCGAACTAACAAATCATCTGATACATACACTTATTAAACTTATGCCTAATCGTCATTACAATTACTAACATTATTTGCCTTCAAAACTAGTCTTTCAATTCAGTTTCAGTTTACTATAAAATTTATTTTACTCGTAATTTCTTAAAATTTAAACTTAAATCATTTGAGATTTTAAGTTTAAGTTTTTCGAATTTTATTTTGAACATAATTTTGAGTTTAAGTTATTTAAAGAATAAATTTTTTATTTAAGTTTATTTGAGTTAAAGTGTTTTGAAAAAAAATATTTTATTTGAGTTTAACTTTAGATAAACTTAAACTCAAACTCAAAATAATTGGAGTTAAACTCAAATATTTGAGTTTATTCAAAAAGCTCTGATATACAGTACATTTTATTGGTATATACAGGGCATATACGGGGTATATATGTTGTATCTAAAGTTGGAAATCATAATTAAGTTAACACTTAATCCAATTAGGTTAAGGTTAGGTTAATTGTAATTATCTAAAGGCGTCCAATCAGAAGTATTTTGGATTTTTAAAACCATTGCTTATACCTTTGACCTTTTGACCCGTTGCACTGCTCTATTGAGATTAAATGATTTGCAACTTTAGATGCAACATATTCACAATGAGGTCAATTTTGTTTCAGTTATGATTTGCAACGTCTGAGAGTTTACTTTTTGATTGGCATTTGTTGACAAAACTTAACATTTGACTCAAATTAACAAATTTTGTTAGCTTTTGTGCAATACATCTCATGTTAAGGCCAACACAAAAATCCAAGGATGACTTTAATCCAAGAATTTGAACTAAATATGGTAACTTATTGATAAAATGAACTACAGCTTCGCTAAAAATTATTTGAATAAAAATCTCATGATATATGCAAATCTCCCATTAATTTTGTTCATTTGGCAAAATATTTTATTTGAAAATATTAATTAGTTTTTGAGTAATTAAGTTTACTTAATTGACCCAATTGACCCTCAACCGGACCTGTAATCCTCATAACTATCCGGTACCTTCAAAATATAATAATAATAGTGCCTACAATAGTATTGTTTGCCTGTTTTAACCAGTCTCTATTTTTCTGGATTTGATACTTCGAAATTTGGTGCGTCATTTCTGAGTTAAAATATCAAAATTTCGTCAAGTTTTGAGGAATTAAAATTTAAAAACTTTAATACTTATATACTGGGAGTCATTGTAGCGCAGTGGGTAAGGTGCCGGACTCATGATCGAAGGGTCGCGGGTTCGAATCCCAGCTTCATCTGTTTTTCTTTGATTGCTATATCCTGACCACATATTCAGCGTTTTTTAACAATCCCTTGCCCGACGCGTTTGCCCACAGCCGACAAGGGGTTATTCCTGTAAAAATCTCACTGGTTTTCAACATGGACTTCAGTGAGATCTCCTTTCATTAGGGAGTTGGCTGATGAAAATGTTTTTATGTTTTTTTAATACTTATGTAGCCGCCCAAGAAATAGTAAAAAAATGAAATTTAAGGGTCCAATTGTTTTTAGGTATGTTTTCAGTTTATCTCAAAGCAGACAACGTCAAGGCTTAAAAGCTCCAGTGGCGTTAGCTTTCAGAAAATCCTGAAAATCAAATGTTTTAAAGCACACTGATTTTCTGAAATTTATTTTGTGCAAAATAATTTTAAGCGCCAAAATTTTTTTGAATAATTTTCTAAAAATATTTGACTTTTTCATATAAGTAGAAAAAAATCAAATGGAAGACCAAGGTATAAAATTTAAATTCCCAATATTTTAGAGAATTTAGGAAAAATTTGGATTTTCGTGATTTTCGGAAAATAAATATAACTTATTTTACTCCTTATTTGATGACCGGAACTCATTTTACATTTTACGAAAGACTGAAGTAATAGTAAAAAATTCGTGATTCCTAAAAATAGAGACTGGTTTTAACACCTTTGAGTGTGAGACCAGCTTTAGCTGAACTCATACAGGTGTAAAAGGCTTATTGTTATTATTGTGAAATACTATGTATATTTAAGATTAATAAAAGTTTCTTATTAAGATCAAAAATTTATAACCTTTTCTTTTATAACTGTACAAAATGTTTATTTGAGTTTAAGTAAATAATTAAATTAGACTATTATTTAATTTGAAAATAACTAAATTCTTTATCATTGATGTAAAATAGGTTATTAATCTCGATTTTGAGGGTATTAAAACAGGATCTGTCGATCACAATCATGAATCACAATTAAGAGATGCAATTATACGGCTAGCAGTGGAGCCAATCATATCATATACTTAATAAGGAAATAAGCAAACTTCATGTTGCTGTTCAATAAGTTTGAAGTCAACTCGTAGTCAGCCATTCTATTTGAATAAATAAATTAAATTCACTTAACCTACAGCACAAGAATTTAGTAGAAGTTTCTCTTTTGTTAAAGTTAGGCCTAAGAATTAGGCTGAGACAAATTATTCATTACACTTAAGGCTTAAATTAAATAAAGGAAAATAATGTCGGACTCAATTTAAGTGAATTCTTTGCATTATTGAAAGAGAACTTCGCATAAATATATAAACCAAATTACTAGCAAAGTTTCCAAACCAATTAATTGACGTAGTTCTCTATTAATTACAAACTTTGCCAATATCAACCTTCTTTGTATTAAACCTTTTTAGATATAAAGAACTGACATCAAATTATTTTCTCTCTCATATCTACTGTATAATAGTTTTATATCTAAAATAATCAATACATTTAAGTTATACTTTTGATGTGAAATTTCTAGAATTATTTTTATGATAAACATATAGTGTACAGTATTGAGTAAATATTTTATGGATATAAACCAAATGCTTTCTCTTTATGATTGAATGAACCTTCCATTTGAAAGTAAGCATTAAGAACTGGTAATGCTTACTATTGGTTTTGAAATAGGCTCAAATAGAGATCGAACTAAATTAGAATTTAAATTAATTTATGGGGATGTTCGATAAGTCCGTGTAATGGAAGCCTTAAAGCAAAATTTTTTGAAATTTTTTTGTATAAAATTTAAAAATAGAGCAATTTATCACGAAAGCACTACTTCAGTTGATCATATTATTTGCAGTATGCTCGCAGTGATTCCAGTATTTTCTATGGTAAATCCAGAAATTACGCAAAATTCAGAAAAACTGGACATATTCGACATAATCTAATAAAATTTCTCCTTTTAGACTTTTACTATTAATGCTAACTTTGAGATCTGTCAGATTGGAACAGACCTCACAATGTCTTAAATGGTGACCACTTCATCAGTGGTCAGCGGTTAGAGACCAGTTTTCGGGTGGTAATCTACAGTTCTTCGACAATGATTCTGTTCTTTATGCCGCATCTAAATTATTGATATGGACACTAACTTACCTCCCAAACCACAGGTGATCTCATTAATACACTAATCTGGTGTTAATCCTTTACTAAATAAAGGCTTTCATGACATGATAATCTTCATCTTGAAAAATGACTAAAATCTCAAACCTTATCAGATTTAATTGAATATACAATGTAGTCAAGTCCTTTAAAGAACATGAAACTTCGCATATATTCACGAAAAAAGATGCTGATTAAGAATATTCACTCAGAATTTTTCTAAGTTTTATAGTTTACCCAATTACACAGACTTATCGGACAACCCTAAATAATTCCATGTTGAAGAAAATATTAACATACTTTGTATTACTATTTTGGATTAGTACTATTTGACAATAACAGTATAAAAAATACAGTTCATTATTTATTTAACTAAAAATTAATAATTATGTTCAAGTACAATAAAAGTTGAAACTTTAAAATATATTTTAAAACATTTAATCTAGCAGGGGAGAGACTGGCGCAACACGCTATGGCTTCGACTCCGGATCGAAGGGTCTGAGTTCGAACCCCAGGTGTGGCTATTTTCTCTGCTATATGTTGGCCACATATTCAGTGTTCTTTAAACACTCCTATGGCCCGACGCGTTTGCCCACGCCGACACTGGGTTATCCCTGTAAAAATCTCACTGGTTTAACATGAGCTTCGGTGAGATCTCCTCTCATTAGGGAGTTGGCTGAAGAAAACGTTTGAAAACGTTTAACATTTAATGCAATCCAATGTATGTTACAGTGATCAGTATAGCGTCCAAATTATGCTTTCGGATTTTGGCAAATTATATCCAATTATGCTTTTTATTCTTAAAAATTATGCTTTTTTATGCTAGAAAATTATGCTTTTATGCTACAATTATGCCAAATTTCTTAATAGTAAATAATTTCATATCTATTTCATTATTCTGATCATTAAAACATTTAAAGTTTACTATACATCGAGCAAATGACATCTTTTTTGTATTCTTCGTCTCTTAATTCATTTGATGAGTTTTTCATTCGCTTTACTTCTAATGAAGACGAAGAAGAGATTGGTTATTACTCAACACGATTAAGTCTTCAGTTTCAGACATTAATCTATACTATTAACTTTGGTGACTGAGTGCGTCACACTTTCAAATACGAATGTGCTCTATATAGCACTCAAATAGAAGGCACTTCTGTTTATTGACTGTATTCAATTTAATTTAAACATAATTTTTTTAATTTTAATAAAATAATAATTCTACGGGATATTAACAGAAGTTTTATGTTCGGTACAAAGTGCCGGGTGCTTCTAGTTAAACAAAAAATTTTATTGCTTTTAATTAAATGTGTTTCCAATGAGCCTTTGCTTCAAAATAGCTTTTTTGGAGTAAAAATCAATTTTTAATAACTAAAGCATAACTATAATGAGTTAAATATATAAAAAGCATAATCTATTTGCTTATAAATGACTTACTTTTATGAAAAGTCTATTTTAATTTAAAAACAAAATAATAGTTATTTAAACATTGAGTAAATCTTTGAAATTATGCTTTTTATGCTACAATTTAAAAAAGCATAGTTTGGATGCTACAGTGATCAGCATTGATTAGTTTCTAACTTAATATTTAAATTCCGAAAAATGATCACAAATTTCTCATTAGTTCCTTGTTTTTTATCACAAACTGTCTATAAGATGGATGAAACAAAAGTGTTTGACTCATTTGCTTTGACAAAAAATTTTGTTTAACAAATCTCAAGCTTTATGTAAATATCTATTGTTTGGTCCAATTTCAGTGTTACGACTTATGTTTAGCAATGCTATTGAAAGTTTAGCGAAGTTTCTTTAGAAATAATAGTAAATACGAAATAATAGGATTAAACTATTCTGTTCAATAAAATAATATTATTTACAGGAATTGCCTCATGAAACAGATGAAATACAACAGAACAAAATATTTATTTTTAGTATTACTTGAATCACACACTCAAACTTTATTTCACTAATAAATTTCAATAAAAAGTTGTGTAATATTTGTTAAGCTTGTATTCACAAAAATTGATTTTATTTGCTTCATATAAATTCTAAATATGTTATATCAAGTAATCCTTATTTAGATTTGGTTTTAACCAAATAAAAACTAATTATATTTGGTTCCGCCCTATCTGTTATTAATTTAGTTGTAATGAAATTAAATGCTCTTTATTTATATTAAGAGCCCTTTTAAATTATAGATATGAAAGCCTAACACTCTGCTAACACTAACTTAAGATTTATTAAAGTTGGTTAATGGGATTAATTCATATATCAAAACACAATGTAAGTCAGGGCGAGACTCAATAATAAGGGGATGTCATTTACCAGTCAAGAGGATGACGACAGCGAAGTTTCGGACAATCATTCGATTGAATCGCTTCCATCTCTTGAGTCAACAAATTAAACTTCAGTCAGTGATTGTCAAACTTCAGGCAATATTACTGAAGAGAGAAGTAAAAATCAAAATAGAGGACCAATTACTCGAATTTTTTGACGAAGTGTTTGAGAAAGAAAAAGCTTTCTTAATAAGAAAAAACGTCTAAACTCTAGCAGTTGCCGATCTCCGAATAGAGAATAATCCTTCCATTATTAAATTGAAATTTATCATAAATCTAGTATTGAATCAATTCTTAAATAAATGTATGTTTTAGACAAATCGTTTATGTTATAATTCTATGTTTAAATCATTTGACACCTAATTTTTTGTCATAAATTTTCAGACATTTTCTATCGATATCTTAAATAATTGCAAAAATATTAATCATATATAGACTTATCTCTATTCTCATAATTTTATATGAGTATAGACTTAGGTATTTTTTAAGATTTTCAAATTTATCAAATCAAACAAATATCATTCTAATGAAATCCAATAGTAGTTCATTTTTTTAGTTTAATTGTTTTATTTAACTTTTAAAAATAGTTATATGTCAGTTAATAATGAGAGCGCGTTTGCACTTATAAAATATTACTATAAATGCATTGTTTAAAATTTTTTATTTTGTATTTTACTGTTTTAAACTTTAAACAAAAAAAAATTATGAGAATATCAATCAGTATAAGACAAGTGCGCTCTTTCGGTGAACTTATTCAGTATTCTATGTGCTCTTTTACCTAAAAAATGTTGATATCATTACTTTGAAAGAGAGTGAATTCGAATCAATTTCATTGTCTTAAAGCAAAGTTAATATGCTTTCAGGTGTAAAGACTTCACTTACAACCAGTGATGCACGTGCTCGTCCTCGGCCAAAAATTGATGCACATTGCTCGTGCTCGGTACTCACTTTATTGAGGTGTTCGAGCATCAAGTCAGTTGATTTGTGGCACTAAGTCAGTCACTAAGTCTTTTAATACAAAATATGTTTATTTTATTTATAAATAAATAGCTAATTATGAAACCCACTAATAGAATAAAATTCAAACACATACTTTAGATGTGATATTAATTATTTTGCTAAGACTTGATGCTCGTGCTGGGGGGTCCAGTGCTCGAGCACTGTCCATCACTGCTTACAACAAACTTTTCACCCATTAAAATAAATGGAACAGAATAGTAAACATTTTTTTTTGCTTAAAAACAACTTATCCTAAAAGTTCTATAGGTTTTGGTAACTGTAAAGAATTAGATTTAGAGACAGAAATATTATAAATATATTTTTAAAGTTATTTATTTTAGAGTCTATAAATCAATCGCTTAATATTAGTGTACAGGAGAAAAGTTTGAGCTCTCAAATATTTCAAATGCTTTTCACTTAGATTAAGCTTCGTTTTCAGTTTAATGTAAAGGATGGCTAAAACACTTATTAATTATATTACAGAATTCTTGGTTTTTAAGCTGAGCTGCTATCTTATAGCCTGAGCTTGAAGCTTGAGCTTATAAGCTCAAATACAGTCAAATTTGAGCTTGAAGCTCAGCTCAGCTCAAAGCTCACTTGGAATATAGATACTTTCTAGCAAAAGATTAACATGACCAAATTTTATTATGCATTTATTAAAATGAAATTTATAATAAACTTTGTAGTTTTCAAATAATTAAAATTAGTGTTTGTCATAAAGGATAAATAGGAAAAGTTTGCTATAAGGGTATTAAAACAGGGATTCGGTGGTTTGAAGTGCTCATATAGGAAGAGAATTGCAATAATTGTACAAAATATTATTTAAAACTTCGATATTTTGACTCTATCTTAATAAATGCATTAAAATTGATTCTTCAGAATTTTTTTGTTTTCATAAGTAAATTAATCTTTAAATAAAACTCTAAATTTAGAAAATTATTATATAATTTCATATAAGTTTTTGTAGTTGTGCTAACGAATTATAGTAATAGAATTTAGATATTCTTACTTTTTATTCACAACTTAATTAAGACCAATAACAGTGGAATAGGTGGACAATTATTTACGAACTAATTGCTAATCTTCATCAGCACTTTCATTATTAACATTTGCTTCATAACAGAGAAATTGAGGCCAAATTTAAAATAGTTTTTAACTTTAAGTTTTGGTCAACTTTATGCTTATTTTCATTTAAACATAGTTACAAATTGACATGTTTTGAGTTAAACAACTTTATTATAACTTTTATATTTGATCTCTACAGTACTTATTTTATTTAATGGATTAATTTAACGTATCATATATATCAAATAACATAAACTCATATGATAAATAACACGAATGGTGCCTTTCTATTGAGAGCCTCAACTAAACCATTAGTTTTTTTCATTTATAATGTAAAATTGGCTTCACTTAAAGAGTGTGGTGTCAAAAAACGTTATGCATATGAAGTAATGCATGAATTTTAGACAAAACCCGTTTTACTTTGATATTAGTTGAAAAATCAAAATATTTATAAATAGAAAATTCTTAGAATCTTAAATTAATATTCTCTGTAAAGACTTCATTTCGAACATTTATTTTAACAATAGAGAGGGTTCTAAGAAAGCACTAACTTTTATTGATGAAAATATTCTTTAACTGGTGCATAATATATTCGAAATTGTGCCGACAGGCATAAGTATGATAACATGCTCTTTAGAGTATGAGTTATTTCAAAAATTACTTTGCAGTCCAATGAAGTTTTTGTCAATGAGTTTACGCTAAGAAATTATTTTGAATTTTCTTTAACAAAGAGCACCATTACTTCTCCTGCTTTTTCAAAAGTAAACTTTACAAGAATTGAATTTTTGTTCATGTTTTTTCACTTATTTGACACACAACTGAAGCGTTCAATTTATTGATATAAGTGTTGTGATCGAAAATTGAGTGATCACTTCATTTTTCATTTTGCAATTCTATAGAGAGCTCACGTTTCAAACTAGAAATACAAACAAATCCATTAATCTCTTCGCATAATCCTTTCAAAAATAGACTTTAAACTTAATGTTTGTTTTGATGATACTTATTATGCATTCGAATCGATTTCTGTAGTCTGTAGTCTCAAAGCAAGAAATTCACTCAACTGAAAACACCATTATTTACACTTTACAAAGAACTTGTTATTTCAATCAATTTTTTATTGAAGAGTCATTCGAGGATTATGTCTCACTTCACTGAATTTCATTTGCCTCTAAATTTTCAATCATGCCTATTTTAATATTTTAACCCTTTAATTATAGTCAAAATTAATATATTATAAAATTAAATTAACTGCAAAAAAGTTAAATATCAATACAAACTATAACTGTATACAGAGTACTTAATTTAATGTATGATACAGTACACTAATAAGTTATATTACATTATTTATTTATTGGCATATTGTTGCATAAAATAATTCTTGTTTTTAACGCAAATATGACATAAAACTCAATTATTCTCTTGGAATTTGATTTGTAATGAAATTCAGAGATGTGAGAAGACACCTATCTTGAGATCCATAGGGTCTATATATTTGAACAGATGTAATCAAATATTAAAGAATGGAGAATTGAAAAGTTTTCTTTCGATATAATTTCTTTACATCGATTTTATAAATCGATAAACGGAATAATAATTTTAATATTATTAGTTTATCAACGATTCAATAGTGTGAGGATTCTTTCACAAATTGTGCAGTCATAATATAAGTTAATAAAGTACAGCAAAGCATTGATTCCGGTATTTAATAAAATTTGAATATATTTTGATTAAATCGATTGGTATAACCTCTATTCTAGAGCTCCAAAATTCCGGGTATTTTAGGAACCGGGTACTCGTTTTCGGGAACCGGACAGGTGCCCGGGTAATTGACACACATTTAATTAAATCAAATGCTTATAAATATTAAGTTTATTGTGTTCTTTTATTCTATAATATACACAAAAATTAGCATATTTACTTTTGGATTTAAACAGCTACGATAACGAAAAAGTAACCAGCCTGCTGTAGAAAAAACATTTTTAAGCTTAATTTTTTGAGTCTTTTTCATTTGAAATTCAAGGAAAAAATAAAGAAACTGATATTATACAAGTACCCGGTTCTTAGAATTTTACCGGGTACCCAGAATGACGGGTGGGTACACGTGTACCCGGGTACCTGTTCCGAGCTTTACTCTATTCATGACCACAATACTATTTCCAGACTATTTCTAGCTTCTCGCCATTGATTGTTTGGAATTAGAGGTGAGCAACATGCTACTTAAGTACTCGGGTAGGTCGGGCTGTAGCTAAAGAATTCGAGTTCGGATGGATTGGACCTATGGCTCAAAAATATTGGGTGAGTCAGGCTGTCATTTTTTATTTAATAAACACTTCTAATTGGAATTAATTAAATTATTATTTACAGAATAAGATTGCATTAATATGTTTTATATTTGGGTTGTCTTATAAGAAAATTCAAATAAGAGAAGAAAAATGAGAAAATATATTCAAATAAAATTTTGACTTAGCTTTTTCACAATTGAGGCGGTCTCTGAATTAAGGGGTATCTCATATAAGACTATTCTAAGAAAACCCAATTTAAGTGTGAGTAGAACAAAGCGAAGACTATAGGCGTGTATTTTAATGTGTTTAAATCAATTAAATTTAAGTTTGTGAACCACTTACTTCAGAGACTCCCCCAATTTCTAATAAGACCTCACTAACAGTGGAGTTTGTAGACATTTTTTGGTCATTAACTTTGGGCTCCTATCAGAATAAATATACTTCATTTTGAGCATTATCTTATTTTCGACCATTGAGTTTTATTCCTCTTAAAGACTAAAGATTTGTTTTGGTCTTGTAGTTAAGCAGAATTCACTACAGTATATCCCAAACTCCTATTTACCATTAATTTTAAAGTAATAGATTTTTTGAACCTTTAGTTGCAACATAAAAAACAATATTATTCCTATTGAAAGGAGACTGACCTAAAAATAAAAATCAATAATTATTCTGATAATTTTTTATTTTCAAATAATTTCCAAAGCTATAAAATTTATTTTGTTTATTTTCAAATAAGTTTTAATTCTTAATAACATATTCAACAGGGATGGGTGCGCTCGGGGCTAACGCACACGATCATAGGAATTTAGGTGCTCCACACTCGCGCTAACTATGCATATATGAAAACGCTAGCGCTCAGTAAAGACAGTAAAGTACCGTATGTTAAACTGACAGATAAATTGTATTGATTTGCTTTATAGCATAAATTCTAATATTATATATAATTTCCTACACTTTTACTAATTAAATAAAAAATGAGTTCATTATCCTTAGTTAGCATAAGTATTTTTTATATTTGAGGGCCAAATAATTTGCTGAGCTGGCCTAGTTTGGGCATTTATGGTAGCTCCAACCTAATGCTTGGACGCTCATGTCCAGGTCCAGGCTCAAGAGCTTTTGAGCCCAGCTCAGCCAGGACCAGGCAGGCTCACATATCATTATAATTAGTCTGTGTGCATCATTACTTAAATTCAATTAATTATTCAACAAAACATGAAAATATTGAATTAAAAACACATTTGAATATGTTATTTGATAACTGAATAATAAAAATATAAGCCACTAGTAATAAAGTCTCTCGGTTGAGAGATCCAATTGATCAGTCATTTGTCATCTTTTTTGCCAAAATAAATATATGTTTATTAGAGAGGGCTTATTAGATGCTGTATTTCCGCAAACTAAGCCCCAAAACAGCGTTTATTCTTTTTTTATGTCATTTATGAAATGTTTCAATCTTTGAGATATTTATTTTCTGCTTTATGTGCAACAAAAATAGTCACCATTACTACAGTTTAACTACAGTAACAAACTTCAGCACAATATTTACACTTAAATATTTCTCTAATTAATAATGAGGAGAGATATGATTTTTCAGATAAAAACTGTCTATTCTTTTATAAACGAATTTTTTTACAAGTATTTGATTATAAAGATTGCATTTTAATAAACATACAGATAATAAAATTACAAACTAACAAATGCTAAAAAATGACATCCCTTGGAATATATAGTCGTGAGTCCGGTTACTTTGCAACTTAAATAACTTTATTTAATCTTAAATATACCTTAAAAATAATTATTTACAGTTTATCGTTATAATGAAAACAGGTTATTGTGAAGATTGTTAAGAATTGGCAATAAATTGAATTCATTTATTGCTAACACTATCATAGAAAAGGGAATGAGAGGTCCCGACTGTTTCACAATAATTGGAACAAATTATTATTTAAAATTTTTATTTTTTTCAATATTTTTTCATAACAAAAGATTAATTAAATAATATCAGGTTATGATTAACAATAACTGATCCGTTGATTTAATAACGGTTTTCTGGATTTATTGCAAAAAGATTAGAACTCAAATATGCATTGCTTTAAAACTTATCATTTGATTATTTAACGAATTCTTTCTCGAATAAAATACTTAATACAGATTATGCATATTTCCTGCTCTCCTTCAAAGAGCACTCTCTGTCAGATATAATAAAATTAAATGCAAATCAGCTCAGGCTTAAGCTCAGGGTCGCATCAAATCAAATAAAGTTTGAATGTCGGAAGTTTATAGTTATCTATAGAATTGAATTCCATTCAAATTATATAACATTTTCGATTCATATTAATTATTGATTATGTTATAATCGATTCCTTTTGTACAAAATGTTGCTGAGGTTTGATTTTTATTCAGAAGAATTCATTTATTACGCAATAATACTCACAATTTTAAGGAAAACATGAATTTAATAAATATAAGAATATCTCAAATATATTTATTTATATTGTAATATATTTTTAATTTGGAAATAATTGTCTTCAACACAAACCAAACAATTTAAAGAGAAAGCAATAAACTTTCAAAAAGTTAATGAAATATAAATAACAACACTTTATCTATTAATAAATTTTAAAAATAAACTTAATTTTTATTTCTTTGGCTGTTTGATGTATTAGATGAATGTGTCGTATATTACAGTCTTTCTTTTGGTGAAATTTAAATTGTTTTGATTTTCCGCAGATTGTATTTGAATTGATAAGAATTTGATTCATTCATCAAATATAGAGAAAGAGTTGATAATGAGTAGAGAGAAAAGAGAGTACAGAGATGTAGTACAGTATAGTAT